>CM071931.1:24242269-24345531 GCA_016081115.2 Rehmannia glutinosa | reverse complement strand
TACATTTTTGTATTCTAATAATTACACAATTCATGTAAGCGGTAATTTTTGTATCGTGCATGTATACACGAGCGTTAATTAATGATAATGTGATCTAACTTTTTTTATTTTAACGTGTTGTGGATTTGCTTTTCGCGGTGATGAGGAGTGAATTTATTATGGTGGTTGTGTCTACATGCATTGAGTATGAATTGTATAGTGTCATGACAGGTACTACTTATCTATACAAATACAATAAGCTCTTAAGTTTATCGTGTCATTGCATAAATATTTAGTAGGGTACCTGATCAACGTAATTAATTCTCTATTGAGCTATTTCAAACATATATAAACTCTAAATTTAATGATGGGTCTAGTCATTTAAAAAAAAGGTAAGGCTCTTAAGTTTTTCCTTAATTATTTGCATCTCTGGCTAGAAATTAGTGTCATATTTAGTACTTAAAGTGCGTTGACAATTTAATTTACCATAGATAAAGACTCACACACTCATTAAGAACTCAACTGTACATACACATACTTGTCTTTTATTCTTGTTACGTGACATACAATAATGCCTTACGTTTCATTGGGTTTGCCAAATATATAGTTTATGTGATGTACTAACGTGACTTTGGTGTGCCATTTTTTTAGTTTTTAGCGCCGGAAACATATTTTCAACCAGTTTTACTTTCCTTAAATTTCTAATAATTCAAGATTTGATTTCTTGAATAACAGCTTAATTAGTTTTCTTAGTGGTCACTGCAGTTATTAACCTGTGAATTTTTTATCTTTTAGTTCTTTTTTGTGTCTTCACAAATTTTGTTGTTTTGTCGTATGACGCATTTATGAACATAGAGATTTAGTTTGAAGTTCGTGATCTTATCCATAAAGTGTACAAAATAGTAGCTTCATTCATCTTGTACATGTAAGTGGGTACCAAAATATTAGAATTAAACAACCATGAAGTTTTATTTTGGTTTTGAAAGCTACTAGCAGAATTTTTTGTGACTCTTTATTGTTGTGTGTGTGTGTGTATATTATCGACAGTTTGCCGATTGATTTGAACATGGATTTGCATTTTTCCCTTTTTCTTTTTTCTTTATCTAGAAACATACATAATATTCTATTTTCGATGTAGGGTGGTGCAAGACATGATCCTTACACGAGGGAATCATCAATTTCGAGGACATTCTTAATATTCTGAAAAATATTGGTCAGTCCATAAGTAAATGATTTTTATTTAGTTATGAATTTATGGAAGCTTATTGAAAATGACGTTGTTGTGCTATTACGAAGATTAAATAATTTGTATGCTTTAATTATTGTATAATCAGATACTTGAACTCATGTAGTAGGCAAGTGAAACACCCTAAACTACATGCACTAACCTTGGACTACAAATAGATAATGTATTTGCATTTGTCCGAAATGTGTACAAGATCCGTCCATCACATGAGTTTTCATTTCAGAGATAGCTGAAATGATGTTAACATGTTAACTCAATTGTATTGTAGGAAAAATCAAGTATTAAGTGGTTTACTAGATGGGATTGTGTGTCTAATCAACTTTGTCATTTTGTTTGAAATTTGAGTTTTTTTTTTTGTTTGGGAATTAATTGTATGGGCATAATCTATGATATATAATTATTGAATCATTCGTGGTAATCAAACTTTTTCTTATTAATGGCAGTTGTTCAAAACAATGGAACAAGATTGTGAATGTGATGATGATGACATGGCATGTGACAACGAAGTTGACGCACGTTAAGTAGAATGACAACTTTCGTTGGGCGATGGACAAAATTGATGCAAATGAGAACCAATAAATAATGGGTTGATTATCATAAGCAGATGAATACATAATTGATGCAGGTATGAAACACAAAGGTTTAAGAGGTCTATAGGGATTGCGGGTCAAGCGTGACTCTTTTGTAAGTTCTATTGGGGAGAAGTTTCTATCTTTCTATGACAAAAAAATCCGTAGTTTAAAAATATTTCTGCCAAAGATGATATGGAATCATAGAATGATTCTATACACGAAAAAACATCACGCCAGATAACATAATAAATATAATACCTATCTTCAGCGTTTGATTTTGAGACTTTTCGCAAAATGGAGGCAGAGTTGTTCGAAGGCTGACATAAAGTTCCATTTGAAAAGCTTGACCTATTCATACTCCTTGTCTAATGTTTCTGGCTCTTAAGATACTTATCTATAGCAGGTATGTGAAATTTTAAAGCATCGTTCGGTGGCAACTTTCCAAAAGCAGACAAATCCCACAAATCATAAAGATTGATTGATCACTAGATGCAAGATGTATACTAAAAAATGAAAAACTACAGAAACAAATAGATGTTTTGATCCATTCACTGAGTTTCAAATAACAACACAATACAAGAACCTTAGTTAATCATTTTTCACTATCCATCTTGCATCTAGTGACCAATATCTCTTTATGATTTTTGGGATTTGTCTGCATTTGGAACGTTGCCACCAATTATGCTTTTAAATCTCACACACTTTTCTTTACTTAAGTATCTTAGGAACCACAAACATCTGACAAGGAGTATGAATTTGCCAAGCTTCTGAAATGAAACTTCAGAGTCAGCCTCTCAAACAGGCCTGCTTCCATTTTTTAGGAAAATATCAAAATCAAACACTGAATATAATTATTATATTTGTTGTATTATCTGGCGTTGTTGATACCTTTTCATGTATAGTAATCACCCTATTATTCCATATCATCTTTGGAAGACACATTTTTAAACTATGGATTATGTTGTTATAGAAAGATAGAAACCTCTCCCCGATAGAACTTACGAAAGATTCATGCTTGACTCACTACTCATGTAGGCCGCTCAAGATTATTTACGTTTCCAACCTTCATCAATTTTGTATTAATCAAGCAGAGAGAATGTGATATCCACTGCTTGATAGATCACCCATTTCTTGGTCCTCGTTTGCAACAGTTTTGTTGCCAAAAAAAAAAACAACTTGATTGAGATTCTTTATTGAGAGCCTAAGGAAGTTTTCGGAAAAAATTCTGGTTTTACAAGAAGGGTCCTATTGACTATTGTACTAGAAGTGAAATGTAGTTGAAAATAAGAAGCGTTTGCAAAAAGAAGCAGCTAAATATTGGGCATGTTAAAAAATATTTTGTCGTTTAGTGAATGAGTTATAAAAGTGTTTTATTTACTTTTAAATGTCAAATCGCAAACAAAATCTAAAATCTAATGCAACCATATCTTAGCATTTAGATTCTTATTAAATTTTACGAATTTAGAAACACAATTTTACAATTAAAAGAACTACGGGCTCGTTCAGTTTGTTTTTAGCTTCAATTTTCAGTTTTTGGTATTTTGTTTGAGTTTACGAGTTTGCATGTATTGGTTTTGTGTTATAAAGACAAAATATGTTTGGATGAAAGATCCAATTGTCTTTGATTTAATGTTGAAATTATGTTATTTTAAAGATGATGGATTATTATATATTAGTATATATATTTGTTAATGCTGGACCTATATTAGAATATCTAAATGTTAGATGATGATGTGTAATAATATGAAGGGCGTGAAACAATTTGATGTAAGGATCGTGTCTTACTCTTTTATATGATAGATATTAGAATATTTGGTGAAAATTTGGGATAACAAACATGATCATTGATTTTTATGCAAAATGTAAAACTGAAAAACAACATTTGAAAATAAAAACCAAACAAAATGATTAATTGTTGACTTGAGACACTTTACATTTGTCCATTAGGTGAAGAAAAGTTTTACTGTCTAGTTTTCCTTGTATTGCTAGTCCATTCAAAGAAAACTACTTTCAGTAACTACTTATTAATAATTTACTTTTTTAGTTTTATTTTGGATTCTAGTGGGAAAACAATAAAAGAATATACAGGATTTCTTTGCTTCGAATAATGTAACTTTGGGTTTAATATTTTTGATATTTTATCTTTCTTTCAACTTTTTCCACTGAACTTACTCCATAGTCCATACATAAAGAAGCGCCACTTTATTTGAATGGATGCCCTTTTCAAGACAGATAAAGTAATAACAAACTATTAACAAACTAAAACATGCTAGGTAGAGACAAATATCTTATATACTATATTATCCTTCCAAATGAATTATCGATCATTGGAATTATGTTTGATATCTAAATTTTAGAGGGAAAATAAAGAATCATTAGAAGATATAGAATAACATCTTTTCAAATTGAAAAATATTCTATTTACGCTATATATGTTGGTGGTAATCTTCGAAATTTGTGAATTGGGAGACTCATAAAAGGCCCAAATAAAATTTAGTTTTGTGGGATGAAACATTATTTAACTATTTGGGTAATTTTATTAAATAAGCGTAAAAATATAAAAGAGAAAGAAAAAAGTCCTAATCCCAAGCCGATCAGGTGGCTTAAATATGGGCCTCGTTAAAACCTATCAAGGTAAAGCCAACTATTGCGTAAAAAAGTAACCTTGAAAGACAAAACATCCACACAAGAATGCATAAATAAGAGCATAAAACAATTACTCTAAAATCCTCATTGTCAGATGAATCCATTTCATCAACATAGTCCTCCCACCTTTTGGTAGAAGCCACGTTTAAGGATTTGAAGCTATCGGATTGAGCATCGTCCAAAAGAGTGAGATTATGAATTGGAGGAGTCGGGCCTTATTGAACATCACAAAGAAGTTGTTGTTTGGAAGCCTCCAACGACTTATTCTAAATAGCCTACCAAAGAGGATGATTGGGCTTGCCAACTTGTATTGACCTCATCGCGGCGCGTCTTGATATCGAGAAAAAGTGGGCAAGGTGTCCCTCGTGAAGCGTGGGGTATCCTACATGCAACATTCATTACGGTGTTATCCAATTTTGTATGTGCATCCAATGAAACCAAATATGTCAATGGAGAAGGCGAAGCCAAAGATGGCTACACTATAAGAAAACTACTAATACACAACGGATTTTAGGGATAACGTTTTTAATCAACCCAAACTATACGGGTTTTACCACTTTGCAACCCGAACTTTGAAAAGTTACTGATTGCAACCTAAACTTCACAAAATTTTACACTTTGCATAAAATTACGGTTTTACCCCTGGTTTCAGGAAAGATGGTTTGTAGTTTACACTCTAAACTTTAAAGTTGTTACACTTTGCAACCTGAACGATAAATTTCATTGCATTTTCTTTGAATACTCCCAAAGGTCTTGCGATCCACGAAAATGGTATCAGAGCCTAGGTTTATTAAGAACTTTTAGTTAAATTTATTATGTTTATGTAATTAACAATTGGTGAGGAGAATTTACTCCGAGTATATGGATCCGGACCGATGTCCGAGATGTACCCCTTACAGGACATATCGTCAAATATTGACGATGTATGCACAAGAACACCTTGACCAGGTTTCATATTGGGAATACCAACATGAAGAAAAGGAACAAGCGAGGAGCCGACGGGAAACCTTAAGGCAATGCAAAATGCGAAAGAGAATACTATAGGCGATTCCGATGCTTAACTGCACTTATATGTTCACTTGATGAACCTTCAAGAAACGGTTCATGAAAATTCCCATCGAACAATGATTCCCGATGGAGTACCGAGTGGAACGAGATACTTCCCAGACAAATCTAAGATCTCCGAAGATCTTAGAGAAATCTAGAAGACGGTGCGACTATGGCAACCGCCATATTCATCTACCAAAGACAAGTTCATCGATCCGAACCGATGGAGACGACGATGGTGAAATATCGAAGGAAACTCTTGAACTCCTATATGATATTCGAAACGAGTCAAGAACCTGGAGGATGTACCAAGTTCATCCTGAGGAAGGAAACGTATTGATTTTGGGACGGTACCCTATTTACACCAAAAAGGAAACCAACCGAAGTTATACGAAAGATGACGATGAGGAGAAGCTCATTGCTCTCATCAAAGGAAAATCCATCAAAAATTAAAAAGATGGATATGGAAAAGATGAATCTTAAAGATCTACACGACTGGCGAATCCTTCGCAGGATTAGGTATTGTAGATTTAAAGATGAACGCAGTGAGAATCAGCTTTGGTTACCTATGACCCACAAGGTAGACCAATTCCTCCACCACCGCCATTAATCCTAACGTCGAAGAAAGTACGGGTTCACATCATGGAGCTCGGGACGAAAGGATGCCACATCTTTGGGGATTTCACGACCGGGAGTGATCCACTTTCGAGAACAGGAGGACGAAACCTCTTGCGGGGAACTGCACAACCTACCGGAAGGCCGAATGTTTATCGGACGCCTTATGGAAGATCGCACCTCGACCCAATACATCCGTATGGGTTGATGTTAAATCTGGACATCCTGATTTTAAAAACAGAAGTTCTCATTGACGAATGGGCTTGACTATGAGAATTTCGGAACTCTCGATCTTACGAAGGATTCATTCATTTTACTCCTTGAAATGAGTCTTGAAGGATCGGTGAAGATTGCCTGGGATATGACCGACGCAAGTACGAAAAAGTTCGGTCACATCGGGGAATCACTTAAAGGAATTGTCGATGGTATGGCAAAACTATTCAAAATCCAATTCATCGGCACGGGTTATTTCGAGGACTAGAGGATGAAAAAAAGAAAGAAATATAAACAAGCCCTCTATAGCCTTGAGTTCTTGGATATTTGTCATATTGACGAATATATCAAGTTGTTCACCGAATACCGTGGAAATCCAAGATCGAGGAAAAAGAAGGCACTGCCTATTCTTTGCCAAGATTCCGAGTCCCTGGAGAGAAATGCTTATCGGGAATACAAGGGTGGAGCAGTAAGAAACGTGGCGAGAAAAATGTCTTTCCTAAAGGCCAAGTTATCGAATGGTGCTATCAAGCAGCTCTGCCACAGAATTACAAGAGATTAAGAGGAATTAACAAAGCGGTTCCTCTATGTTGCGTGGATAATGATATCCCAACATTGTGGGAGGTCAAACAAGGCGGCACAAGAAGAAGAAGGAGAGAAGCCATCCATACCGCCGAGAAAGCGGAATAAGAGAAGTAGGTCTTCATGGAGACCTAGAAGGTTTTGGTCAAAACAAAAAGCCCGAAGTTATAAATCGGGGCAAAGACCAAATATTTCAAGCGGGGAGTAGAGCCTCATCATCGGGTTCTAATCAAGCAAGTACCAGCCAAATCCAGGAGAAGAACTTTCGGGCGTGCTCACACTAGAGCTAATGAAAGTTTCAAAGATCAGAATTGCCGGACATGCGAGCAAGAGGGCATATCTCAACGGATTGCCCGGCATAATCAAAAACGAGGAGTCGACAGTTCGAGGCCACACCGAAATCGAAGAAGTCGCTTATTATCGGATTTAATACGGTGTATCAATTTGAGGATATTCCCTCGGATGAAAGCATCTATGAAGAAGAGATCTATTCGATGATGGAAGTGACTCACTCGATCGAGTGAAGAAGAAATTCTTCACAGACGATTAGGGAGGATATGTCGATTCCTCTCTCACACGACGTTTCTCATAAAACTCTTATGAGAATCATGAAGGAAGATCCAAAGCTTCAAGTCTATGATGGATTTACAATCGGGGCTATGGAAAAAGCATTGGATAAGATTGGGTTTAAGTAACTGAAGACACCAAATTATCCACAGGTAACAACCGAGAATTAGCCATTCCGATGGAGTTTACCGTAACCCGATCGAGATGCGCTTGGTCCCTATTAGAGAAATACAGGAGATCAAAAGCGAGTTAAAAGAGAAGTTGCTAATACACTTTCATGGATTCACATTGGAGCCATAAGGGTCATTATTAAGGCAACATTCAAAGAAGGAATAGATTCGCCACTCAATCTTGCTATTTTTGACAAGCGAATCTCACATCTCAAGGATTCATGCCTTGGAGCGGTCACAGAAATTTGTATGCGGAAAATTAGCATTCAATGTCTATCCAAGAATTGCATATAATTTGGGAGATCGAGACTTCAAGAGAGTCCTAACCCTTCATCAAGATTTCAAAAGAGTCGATTTGATGAAAGAAGGAAACAGCCTTACTCGATCACATACAAGATTTCCTATGCTCTCTCGAATACCCATCATTCAAAGTATTCTTGAGAAAGGAATTTATTGAAGTCCCAAGAATCTTTGAGGACTTTGCCAGGTGGTGTTACTAGAAATCATTGAATCTCCAACTATTAAGGAGATTGATATGATAATTCAAGATCAACCAGTCTTCAACAAAAGTCGAGTCTCGAGTTGAGCCTGAAGGATGTCTTTCGGCAAAGAAGACGAGAATGGTGAGAGTAGCACTGGCCGTTGGGAAGAAAGGAGACCAAAACGCCAATTCGACACATCCTGATGTTTTTAAAACAATGAGAGCCGAAATGTCCGAAATGATGCGAGAGGTTGAAGTAATATTCGACATCACTCAAAAGGATAACATTTTTCCTTGTGATGTATTATATTATCTCCAACAACCAATCGTTGGAAGGTATCAAGGAAGCCTCAAGATAGGAGAAATTGAGCTTACTATCACAGGGAGTTGCGGGAAAGGTCCCGAGAACAATTAATCTTGGGAATTGAATTTCTTGAGGAACATAAACCTTGGAAAGATTACAAGACGGAATGGAGTTCACATGATGGCTAATAAAAGATACGAGAATCGATGACCACTAGTCCATTTTCTATATACATTTCTATCGGAATGTTATATGCTCGAATACAAGGCCGAGTATTTCGCGCCTATATTGATTCAGTGCTTAAATATGTGCCGCAAAGCGGATGTTTTTCCTAAAGAAATTGGAGAAGATTTTTTTTTTTTTTTTTTTTTTGAGCAAAAATTGGAGAAGATTTACCAGCTATTGCAGAAGAGATTTCTCTAAAAGGATTCTTATCCTTAACAGGGGAAATAAACAAACAAAATCATGATCGGAGGCGCAGTGCAAAGACCCATGGTACAAAGTGAAAACGCCACCAATCTATTTCCATGACACAGGTGCAGATGTTTTGCTTTGGGAAACAATTTCCTACAAACATTCAAGCGGTTCACACAGGAGAACGAGACAAGAAGACTTATTTTCACAACCTTATGTGATCATAAGATCATTGTCCAGAGACTGCGGGAAGCATTTTACAGAAAAATGCCTATTACTTTTCGCAGCAAGCGTGGTGATGAAGCCAAACTTCGCAATCCAAAAATGGCGGATCGAAGGAAATTTGGTGAAGCTTTATTATCCTATAGACAATTTGGTTCCATCCAGAAGGATCAGAAGATATGGGATAATAACTTGTATTCATTCAGAGTACAAGGAGAAGAACGAGTCACTCCAGAAGCCATTGCAGAATTATGGATGAGTCTAATGGAGAATCCACAGAGTGATGTAACCATAGAGGAACAAATATCACTCGAGGATATTAAGAAGAAGATCCAAAGGAATTACAATGAAGATCCTTTGGCTTGGTGGGATAAGAACGAGCTTAAAGCTTCCTTAAAGGTTAAACCTGGAAAGGAGTACGAGTTCGTAAGATTCAAACCAATCCTTATGAACCAGGAGGATCGTGAGGATATGCAGAAGATACTTAAGGAACATCTTGACCTTAAGTTAATTTCACCAGGAGTTTCTCCATACAGCAGTCCAGGATTCTTAGTCAGAAACCATGGAGAAATCAAAAGAGGAAAGCCAAGACTTGTTATTAATTACAAGGGAATTAATAACATTTTGGAGTTCGACGGATACTATATCCCAAGCAGAGAACATCTGGTTAACTGTATCAAAGGTGCCAAGATATTCTCAAAGTTCGATTGCAAGTCTGGATTCTACCAGATTAAGATGGAGGAAGAAAGTAAGAAGTTTACAGCTTTCTCTACACCACAGGGACACTATATTTGGAACGTGATGCCTATGGGATTGGCTAACGCACCCCAGATATATCAAAGAAAGATGGATAATCTTTTCAAAGATTATTTCAGTTTCATGTTCGTGTATATCGACGACATTCTAATCGCATCAAAGAACATGAAGGAGCATCTCAAACATTTGGAAATATTTTCAGATGTTTGTCACAAAGAAGGATTAGTGCTTTCGAAAAGAAGCGGGTAATCGCAACAAGACAGATTGAATTCCTCGGAATTGAAATCGATGAATCTGGAATTATTCTACGTAATCATATTGTGGAAAAGATACAGGGGATTTCCGGATACACTAAAAGACAAGAAGCGACTTGAGTTTTTTAAGTTGTTAATTTTGGCTTTGGAATGTTCATTAACAATCTAGCATACTACGAAGGTGTTTAGCCCATTACTTAAAAAAGATGCGCTTTTAAATGGGAAGATGAACATCAAGAAGGAATTAAGCAACTTAAAGAAGTTTGTAAAAAGCTTCCAAAACTTGCGATTCCCCAAGACGAGGATGAACTGGTTCTTTACACGATGCCGGTGATGATTGGTGGGCGGCGATTCTTACTAAGGTCACACCAAATGAAGAAGTGCCATGCAGATATTGCGGTTTATTCACACCCGGTGAAGCAAACGGATGGCATATCAACGAGAAAGAATTCTTTGCGATCGAAAAGGCTTTTAAAAAATGGCGTTATTTTTACTGGCTAAAAGTTTACTTTAAAAATTGATAATTCAAGTGTCAAGGCTTTTTCGAAAAACAAAATTGAATCAAAACCAGAAAAGGCTCGATTACTTAGATGGCAAGTGAATGTCAATATTATGATTATGATATTGTCATTATAAAAATCTCATGAAAATATTCTTGCGATTTCTTGACACGAGATGGAAGGACGCGTTCGTTGACGAGGTCCTTAAACGAGTAAGACATCTCGGGAAAACCTGGAGAGTCTAGAACGAGATTTTGGGGCGTTATGTCTCAATGCGAGTTCTTTGGACGACTTCAACAGCCGACCAATTAAAACTCCGTTTCTAGTCAAATACGAGCATGCCGGTTCGCTCAAGGACAATTGTTCTTAGCGGCGCAAGGGCCTCTCTTCCAGCCGCATCTCCTACGGTGCAAAAAGGGCCGAGAGAGTACGGGGCTCTAACCCGGAGGTTATGGATTCAAGTACCATAATCACAAGTGTTGCGATGATGCATCCCCGAGGGTGTACAAATCGTAGCGAATGTTGAAGCTCCTGTCACAACCCGAGTCTTCAAGTCAACCCAAGACCCTGGGGTAAAGAGGGAGTTGAATCTTAGGCCACGAGATAGGCAAATCTAAGGTTCAAACTGACGAGATTAAGATTTCTCCTATGCGGGTATATCGAGACAATGGGAGAAATTAGTTACAAGACAAGGTATTAACCCGAGAAAAAACAATGGTTGATATCTCGGCAAGTATCCAAGAGTTTGGATGAAACCCTAAGTCATCCAAATGAAGTGCAGAATGGTATACTTTTGAGCTTTAGCTTCAATCTATACCGTGTCACCAGGATTCCCAAATTTCAAAATTACCGAAATGGATTGGGGAAGCGATTTGAGACCTGGGCCAATAATCCACACTTGGCCGCAGGCGATATTTTGAACTCCATATTTTATCGGTGCGACTCTGAACCAGCGAAGAAAGGCTTTAATGAAGCTTTTCATTTCATCAAGCTAAGAAGACCGGATGGAAATGCTTTAAAATATATTAAGGCGACTTCACCTAAGAAGGACCATGTTAGTAGGAGCATTTTTCAAGACGAAGCTTCTACCGGATGAGCATGGGGACTTTGGGTTTGTCTAATCAAATGGACAAAGTCAAATATCCATTCAAGTTCTTCCCGAGAATCGGCGAATGGATCTTTCCTTTTGAATTCGATGACCGGATCAACCACGGGGTTTGCGAAAGAACTCTTCGAGACCAAAAGAAGAATTCTCTCGGGAAAACAAGATTCCGGCAAGCAAAGAAACTTACCGGAAATTCTGTAACATGGCGCATGTTGGCCGATGGGTCGACCGGATCTGTCAAGCATGCCCCGAACAGAAGGAACCCGAGTTTGGGAAAGGTTTCCGACCCAAACCCGACCGACAGGACCATACAGCTGGAAAGGACAAGGGCCCAGCTCACAAGACGCGTTTTCCTCGGGGACCACGCAGACCAACTTTTTAGAAGATTCCCCGACAACCATCACATGGGTTGAGTCACGCGGAAAGAGAAGGAAGACAGCTGGCGAGTAATAATTCAGGAGTATGACGTAAGCAGTGACGTCTTACATCTCAACAAGATTTGAAGTCCGTCTTTCAAGTCCGGACTTACATCTATAAAAGGCGAGATTTGAAGGAAGCTGAGGACATCGAACATTTTCCTTAGTTTTCTTACAATAAAATCTGAGTGAAAAATTTGTAATATTTTGAGTGTTTTAGTTTTTAAGTTTTTATGTATTTCCGAGTGCAAGCCTCATCTATGAGAGGCTAAACCAGTATTCTCCTCCCAAAAGGAGATTACTAATGTAATAAATATTTCTATAAGTTCTTAATAAAATAAAGGCTGTTTGTTCAACATGTGTTCATGATGTACTATTGATCAATCCCCTTTGAAGAATTACTTTTACGCCTTGGAGTAGGAAACGAACCAAGGCTGTGCTGAGCGGTTTCTGAAGGAGTCGGATAACTTGCAGATCATCTTCCCGAGGTGAGGTTGAACAGTGAGGAGCCAAGTTCGTCAAACGATCCGGGGCGATAATTTTCCGATCGGTGGCGTTGCGAACCACTTAACCCTTGTCTTTGTTTCGGTCAAAAGAGGTATGAATTTTAAGGGATTTATTAATTTTACGGAAGCATGTTGGGCCTGATATGGTCGTAATGGACTATTTTCATTTTCAGTCTAAAGACCCAATTTGTATGCGGATAAATTCTTGAAATAAGATCTTGATAGAAGTATGTCTTGTTGAGTTTATAGGCTGGAAACCTGACATGATCCATTTAAAACCTCTGAATAGAGACTGGATCTAAGTAGGTGTAACAATGCCACGAACAAAACAAGTTCTGAAAAAAATCGGGTTCTTATTTCTCGAAAAAGCTGAAAAACAAATTGATTCGGGAGTGAAAACTTTTTGATTATTGTATAATGCAATATATTTATCCTTATGGAGCAATCTGCTACAAATTAGAGTTTAAAGGGATAACTAGAACTATTGTTATTAAAGAATAAAATCCTAGGGGCAAAATGGTCCAAAAGTTGCAAAGAGTAATTATTTTCGTAGTTCAGGATGCAAAAGGTTAAAAATAAAAGTATAGGTTGTGAAGTGTAAAAAGGGGTAAAGTTCAGGTGGTTAAAAATAATTATCTCACGGATTTTATCCGTTGTCTATTAAGCATAAAAATCATTGTGTATGAAGGCGTTGCGAAAGATGTACCACAACGACAACAGTTAAACCCCGTTGTCTTTGCCATCAACTACAACAATTTATAACCATTGTGTTATAGGATAAATGACAACGGTTAAGACCATTGTCATTGACAATAATTAACAATGGTTTCTAAGCATTGTGGTTATGATAAACGACAACGTTTAGAAACCGTTGCACAAATATTGTCGTGTTGACATATACAACGGGTTAAAACCATTGTTGTTTTACTTATTTTTTTTACAACACCTCCATCTACAACACTTCATTTTGTAAAGGACAACGTGTAACACCATTGTCGTTTTGGTCAAAGAAAACGGTTGCAAACTATTGTGATTGTTTTGTTTCACAATGGTTTTTACCCATTGTCGTTTTATGTGAACTCCTCTGTGAACCGTTTTGTTTGTTTTGTTTCACAGTGGTTTTGAAATTGAAGTCTATCAGCTTCTTATTGTTGGTATCTTTCACAACTGTTTTAAATTCATTGTCTTTTCTATTCGTTATAATTGTTGCATATGTATACACTACAAAGAAATAGTAATTTAGTGACACGTATTTAGTGCCGGTTCAGCAAAACCGCCGCTAACTGATTATATAGTTTGGACAACTGCTGCAGATTGAGCGAATAAATTTAATTTGGAAAATATTAGCGTCATATTACGCGGCGGTTCAGCAAAACCACCAGGAAATCCTTTCTATTTTGGTTATAAAATTACAATTATTAGTTATTGTTAAAAAGGGTTTTTTTCTGAGTGGAATTAAAAAAGGGTTTTAAACCTTAAAAGGGTTTACAGTCATCATTCTTCCATCTCTCGCAAACTCGCACAACACACCCGCTTGCCTTCCCCATCGACTCACCACCACCTGCCTCCACCGTCGATTCAATCGCACCGGCCTATCTCCGCCGTCGGTATCTAGAAGTACACCGTCGTCCCTGAGGTCTCGATATTGTTCCTTCGCTTCCAATTTCCATGGACAAAGCCACACTTCCCGACGACAGCGGCAACAACGTTCGTCGGTATTTTTCTCTCTACTTTGTCTCTATTTCTGTAGGTTATTGCCGCTTTCGATTTTGTATGCATGTGAAAGGCACATAAAACACACAACGCCCACATTTTAATATGAAAAATACTTCCCTGAATTATTTCATTCTAGTTGTTTATGACCTGCTAACACCTATTCAGAAAAAAAAAAGGTAGGATGAGAGGTTTTATATTTGTTTTAACCTTGTGTTTTAACCTATTTTGTAGACTGATGATGTGCTTCCAGGTCTAGAAAAGCAGGGTGTTCGTCAATTGTACCCAAAAGGGATAAATATTGGTATATTTTAGACATGCACCGCTTTAAATTGTATTTGATATACCATTAGATGTCAATTCTTCAAGATATCATCTTGTTAATTTGGTAATTTGTTAATTCAAAAAGAATTCTTCGTCAATTTGGATATCAGCTTAGAGACTTTAATCCATAGCTTGAGAAACCATTTAGCCCTAAAATATCACATTCCCAGCACCAGTACAGTTGATGGTGGCCTAATGGCCCATGTATGCTTGTATACTTTTGTAAGTGGCGTGTTAATAGACAAACATTCTCAAATCAAATATTAGTTTCAAATCTACATTTGAAAAAGCATAAAGTTTAAGTAAACATAATGTTAATTAAAACTAGGAAATGTAATTTTAGGGAAGTAATTGAATCAAATTAACCAATATCTAGTTTTCTATTATAGAAAATAAGATCAAATAATTGAAAGTATTTTTTTCTGAGTAATGAAATATCCTGTTTGGGGTTTAAGAGTTGAAATATGCCATGTTTCATGTTCATGAATTGTAATGTACCTCTAGACAAATGTTTGATATATTCCTTCTTAAATAGTTGAGAATGAATGTTTTGTCCTGGCATGTGATTAGAGTCTTTTCTTTTAGATTTCAAGAAAGAGCTAAGGTCACTTAACAGAGAATTGCAACTACGTTTTATGGAACTTGTTGATGTTCTTGTAGAGCGGCCATCTCAATATGTTGAGAGAGTAGAAGAGATTTCTCTTATTGTCAAGAACTTACATCACCTACTAAATTCTCTGCTTCTACACCAGGTGAAGTATCTTGTTGCATTTCAGACTTGAAATGTTATTGATTGTACCTTTTGCTATGCCATTATATATATATTGTTATGTTATTCACACCCCGCAGAGTAACTTCGTGGTGTCTTTGGTCTCGTATACTCACACTCAATAGCACCTGATATGTGATAGTTTTATTCCCACCACTTCCACTTCTTAGATTCTGCACAAATGTTTTTTCACTTTTCTCTATTGCTCTCTCTCTGTTTATATATTTTGCTGATTTTTGTATAAATGGAATTGTCTTGTTAAAGTTTCTAGATGGCATTTCTTGAAAATGAATGGCCGATTGTTGTCACATTATGGGAATTGCCACACTATATGCATTGTCTCCCTGGAACTTCTAATGTATTCAAATTACATTAGAAGACTTTTCTAATGAATTCTGCAATCCGCATTGCCTTCCTCCTCGAATGATTGACCAGGGCATCTACTACCACTGCAGTTTTAAATGTTTTGTGGCTACATTTTGTTACCTGTCAACTTGTCTTATTTGATATATTTTTATGATTTATCATGCATTTATATTTATTGATTATTACTTTATTTTTGCTAAGCCATGCCGAGGTCAAGAAGGATGGTAAATAGGAGACTATTGACGTCACAACAATTTCATGCATCATCAGAGACTCCAACTGAAGAGCAAACGCATAACGAAACAATTGAAGAAACATTACCAAATCAAGACCAATTCCATAATGAAGCATCTGAAACAACATTACCTAGTGAAAGCCATGGAGGAACATACCAGGAACAATCTTCATCACTTAAAAAAAAGCAAGAATAGCATGGGAAGTTGATGTGATGAGTATGATTAATTGATTACATGTTGTTCTTTGATTACCTTGTATGAAATTTGAATATATTGGACATATTTGATTTATTTGTTATAGATGAAGGAGTTGTGAAGAAAAAGAAATTGAAAACAATTGAGGTATAGAGTCTTCCTATGGATGAGCGAGTTATGGTCCCATGCAATGAATTTTGTGTACCCATCTCTGATGCAGCTGGATTATTTACTGGAGTTCTAGCAGTATTGGCACAAGAGACTTCCACATTTCCTATCAACTACTCTAACTAGAGATTGATGCCACAACAATATAAGGATGATACATTCAACAAAACCATCCTGGTAAAAATTAATATTAATTATTTGCACCTTCTTAAGCGTTTAATCGTATGGTGTGAGTATTTATATTTACCATGCTTACTCTAAAGACAACATTTCACTTCGAAAATGAGAGGGTCACCAAAAAATGGACTCTGAAAAATCTTGGAATAAAATGGAAGGATTTCAAGTGCAAGTTGTGGGCAGAGTTTTACGATCCTTCAGCTAGCAAAGATGAATTGATAAGTAGCTGCCCACCTGGAATTCATCGAGATAAATGGTCAAGCTTTGTTAACTACCGTTTATCAGAAAGGTCAATGGTAATGTATTCTTACATATTTCAATATTTAATTTAATTCTATGCTTTGTCTAATATATTAGTATTTTACTCTATTACTAGGAGATGTGCATAAATAATGCTAATCTTTGTAGAAAGCGTAAAAACATTCTGCATACTAGTGATCTAAAAGCTTTGCAAGAAGGAGAGTTGAAATGGTAGTTTATTTTCAGTTTTTCCGTTAATTGAATTATTATAATCTCTTACTAATAAAATTTAATTGTTGTGTAAGGAAAACGAGCTTGGGCATAAAGTTGATCGTGTTGAACTATGGCTTGACACCCACAAAAGAAAAGATGGAACCTATGTCAATGAAGAAGCTAAAAATATATATGTAAGTATGTTTGCCTTCAATTTGTTTGAAGTTGACAAGATAGTTAATTGTCTGCAACCTTTGCTAGCTCTTGAATCATAATGCCAATCACATTAACTATGCCTTTATCAACACCGCAATAGGCATAATTAAGTCTTCAAAAATTCAAACAAGCTCGCAACTACTAAAATAGTTATGAAAGTCATTTATGAGTTTATACATTTAAAAGATATGATCGGATATTAGTTTATAAATTGTGCTACTAGTCAAGAACACAACTACAAAGACAAAAACAAGAACTATTAAGAATCTAGACATTTTACTAGTCAAGAACACAACTACAAAGACAAAAACAAGAACTATTAATAATCTAGACAATTTTAAATCAAGAAGGTGCATGTTAACAATCAACGAGCCATGTTAATGTTATTATTATTATTCATTATTCTCTCGTCCTCCATATGATAGCATGATATAAGTTTAACTACTACATCCAATGGTGACTCTCTAATGTAGGAATGAATTGTACATAAAATGGGTCAAAGTTCATTCTCCCAGACTCAATTTGTTTCACAAGACGATGCTCTTGGTAAGGTTTTCGCGAAAGAGCACCCTGGACGTGTTCGTGGCCTAAGCTTTGGACCATGTCCATCCACTGCATTTGGATGTACTAATCCAAGAGTGGATTCAATGGAAAGGTCTTCCAATGATAGTCAAATGAAAGATGTGGCTAGTTTGGAAAAAGAGTTGGCTACAACTAAATCTCAATTGAAAGATATGAAAAAGACATTTGGTGGGGCTCTTGTTACAGTTTTTCAAAATGCATTTGGAAAAGTCCCTGATCAATTTGCTACTTGACTAAACCAAACATCTGAAGTGGTATGTATTTTTGCCTTTCAAGTTATTCATAAATGGTTTCATGAATTATTCAGTAAGTAATACGTGATTGAATCAAGAAAAATGCTGCTTATAATAGAAGCATAAATGATGAAGTGAATGACTAGTGTCTATCAAAGATTTTCACTTATCATATTGACATGAGTGTCAAGCTTAAATATAATTGTGTTGCCCGATTCCTTTCAGGGTTCGGTCACCCTGAATATATATATATATATATATATATATATATATATATTGGGAGGGTTATATAGGACTCAAGCATTATATGAGTACATAGGACCAAATCTAGACCACATATCTACCTATTTCAATGGCTAGTATTAAAATCTGATTAATGCTTATAAAATATTTGATAAAACCGAAATGGGGCAAATTAGTCCATGTAAAAAATAAGGGGGTTGACTAAATCTAGTAAATCCCATGAAAATAGGAGCAGTTATCCATAATTGGTTCTATCTTACCTTACGGATGATGATATTAATCTTGATAAACCAATTAAATCCCATGAAAATAGGAGCGATAACCCACCATAGGAGCGATTACCGCGATTGTTTAGAATGTTGCTTAGTTATGCATAAACAATTGCTTGTGAATATGGAAAATATTGCTTATTTGTTTACGTATAATTTGGGGTCTTTGCTTATTGACGTATTAAATATTGCTTATGTAAAGCTTGTTTTATTGCTTTTTTAGCAAATTGTTCGAGAACCAAACAATTGTTTATTTAGTCCATATGTTTTACTTGCTTATTGACGTATTAAGTATTGCTTATGTGTGCTTGTTTTATTGCTTTTTGAGCTTTTTGAGCAAATTGTTCAGGAACCAAACAAATTGCTTATTTAGTCTATATGTTTTACTACTTGTTGACGTATTAAGATCTTTGCTTATGTATGCTTGTTATCTTGCTTTTTGATCAAATTGTTCATGATGCCAAAAAAAAAAATAAAAATAATTTGTCCATGTACTCAACTATGAATAACACATCGTATGTTATACCAAAAAATTGAACATTCATCAAACAAAATACGCAACTAACTCAAAACATCCTTATCGCAAACTATGCATGTATGGCAACTACTCAAAACCAATCATAAACTTAAATTCAAAAAAAATACTACAATATTCAATCATTTGATCAAAAATAAAAAACATAATCGTTTCGTTATGATCATATGTCATTCCAGCAAACTTCTCCGCCTCTCCCAAATTGAAATCCCTCTGTTCATTCATATCATCCAGACAAATTGCAGCTGCATATTTCCTTGCGACCTTCCTTTTCCTACTCTCTTTTGCCATTTCCAAAGTAAAATCTATCAAAAAAAAAAGTATCAGTCAACTATATGAAAAATAAGCAGAATATAAAGCATACATGAGAATTAAAACAAACATATATAAGCATAATTAAAAGGCTTTTTGGGGGGCGCACACAAGGAGATTCTGGCATTTTTGGGATCTACAACACAAGACAAGGGTCAACTCTTGGAAAGAGATATCAAGGAGACAATCGGGTTGCATCGGAGCTTGAAGAATGGAGATATATCGAGAGATTGTCGCGTTCCTAAGTTTTTCTTGCTTCTCTTTAGTTTCAAGCTTTCAGTTTCATTGTAATGGCTTTGAACACTTTGTTTATAAGTTGTTTAATCATGTGTAGCTAAACTCTTGAGATTTCCGGGTTTTGGAAGTAGATTAATGAACTCTTGTTGGATGTTTTAATCTTAGTTGAAGTTATTATCTTGAAGCCTATTTGAGTATTTTGAGCTTATTCTTGTTTTATCACTTGATCAATGATTTAACTTGTTTGATATATTGATTCATAATTCGAGAGATGAGTTTCAATATTAGATCTTGAGTACTCAACACAAATATTTGCATGAATCAAGAGGTTTGTAAATATTTGTGAGGACAGTTGATCTTTTAAACTTTTGGGAGTTGAATGCTTCATGTTGAGTAGAGATGCTAGCATAAGTATTTCAATTTACGTTTTATATGCATCTCGAGAGAGAGGATAAAATAGCTTTGTGATCGTCTTATAGGAATATTGATAATAACGTGGCTTGATTAAACCGGACAACAAGAGGATTATTAATCGAAACTTTAACTCGGAAATCCATTTCATTATCTTGATACTTCTATCATTTGTATTATCTTAATCTTGTGTTTTAGTGATTCAAATTGTCTTAATCTCAATAAAACAATCATCAAATTTTGATCGTCTAAATAAAAATAAGACTATCTTGGTTCAATACTTAGCGCACTAATTTATTAGTCTCCGTGGATACGACTTTGCTTACCCTATTCTATAAACTACACCGTACACTTGCGGTGAAGCTAAAAATAAAGGCGAACAAGTTTTTGCGCGTTCGTTGAGACTAATACAATTAATATTGCGATAGATCGAATTATTCTTAATTTAGACATTCTTTTATTTTTTTTTATTTTGGTTTGATTTTAATTCCACATTATTTGACTTGTTTCTTTTAGTTTGGTCCAGGTAGTGCATGAACACGCGCTCTAGGCGGGGGGACTTAATACCGCTCATACCGGAAGTTGAGGCTTTCGCGAGAAGAATCAGTGCTACCACTAGACGGGCTGAAAGACAACACAATCTGATAATGGGGGATTTGAATGAGTTACCAATACCGGCAAACAATGGTGGAAATGAGTTACCGATACCGGTGCAACATCAAGCCATTCGTGATTACTTTCGACCACAAACGAATCGTAATTACAGTGGTATTGCCCATATTTCTATCAATGCCAACAACTTCGAGCTCAAACCGGCACTGATCAATATGGTGCAACAGAATCAGTTTGGGGGGTTCGCAACTGAAGATCCTAACTCTCACCTTGCACATTTTATCCAAATATGCAATACGATCAAAATGAACGGAGTCTCGGATGACGCAATAAGATTGCGCCTGTTCCCATTCTCTTTACGGGATAAGGCGAGAAATTGGTTGGGTACTTCAACGCAAGGCAGTGTAAGCACATGGGACGAACTGAGCCAAAAGTTCTTGTTTAAATTCTTTCCACCG
Organism: Rehmannia glutinosa; assembly: GCA_016081115.2. Lineage (NCBI taxonomy): Eukaryota > Viridiplantae > Streptophyta > Magnoliopsida > Lamiales > Orobanchaceae > Rehmannia > Rehmannia glutinosa. The sequence goes on along the minus strand of CM071931.1, from coordinate 24,324,427 downwards.
AGCAAAACTTTGCATCTCAAAAGCGAGATTACTCAATTCCAACAGTTCGACTCAGAGCCTTTGTATGAGGCTTGGGAAAGGTTTCGGGATTTGTTACGTAGATGTCCACAACATGGGTTTCCGAGAGGATCACTTGATTATGTTTCTTCCGCAATGAATGGTTTAATGGGACGGACGAGGGCCTTTGTGGATGCCGCAGATAAGAGAGCATTGTTGGCAAGGTTTCCACAAGATGCCTTGAACCTTCTTGAGAAATGGCCATGAACAGTTACGGTGGCCATCCGAAAGATCCAATGTACAATGAGTAGCCGAAATCTCGGATTGGACCCAATTAAAACATTGACGGCACAAGTAGCGGCTTTGACAACTCAATTGAGTGTATTTACGAAGGGGCGAAAGCGGTACGAGCATGGGTAGTGAAGCTCTTCTATATCGATGGAAGAGGTAAATTATGTGAATAACCGGAATTTCAACAATTTCGAGAATAATTCAAACCCAACGACATTACCATCAAGGGTTGAGAAATCATGAAAATTTTTCCTACGCAAATACAAAAATGTGTTACAACCTCCGCCGGGATTTAATGCTTCAAGTGGAGGCGGAAATGGGAAGGCAAATCGTCGTTGGAAGATGCACTCACCTCCTTCATAAATCAATCTAATGCTTTCATGAATGATACGAGGAGCCGTCTCGCTAAGCAAGACTCTCGGATGGATAAGATAGAACAACAAGTGACAAGCTCGATAAAGAATCTGGAGACTCAAATGGGTCAATTGGCTACAATTGTGGGTGTTCAACATCAAAAGGGTCAATTTCCAAGTAATACGGAAATGAATCCTAAGGAACAATGCAAGGCGATTCGTTTACGAAGCGGTACGGAATATGAGGGGCCTAAAGAAAAATGCAGGAATCAAACTTTCGGATGAAGCATCGAGGCCGAAGCGGGAGAATCCGTGATAAAGGATGATATTGAAGAAAATAGGAAAGAAGAGAACAAAGAGGCGGAACAAACAGGGGCTGAGAAGCTAAAATCATCATCTAACTCGAATATATCTAAGTTGCCTATATCTCTTCCCTTTCCTCAAAGATTTCAAAAGAAAAAGCTTGATGATCAATTTGCCAAATTCCTTGATATATTTAAGAAATTGCACATAAACATTCCTTTTGCAGACGCACTAGAACAAATGCCAAACTATGCGAAATTTCTTAAGGATGTTATGTCAAAAAAGCGGAGGATGACAATCTTTGAAACGGTGAATTTGACGGAAGAATGTAGTGCGATTATCCAAAGAAAGCTACCACAAAAACTGAAAGATCCGGGGAGTTTCACTATCCCTTGTGCTATTGGTGGTAATTTCTTTAATAAAGCGTTATGTGATTTGGGGGCAAGTATTAACTTGATGCCTTTGTCCATTTTCAGGAAGCTTGGATTAGGCGACGTGAAACCAACTATGGTGACATTGCAACTTGCAGACCGATCACTTACGTATCCAAGGGGAATTATGGAAGACGTATTGGTAAAAGTTGATAAATTTATATTCCCCGTGGATTTCTTGGTTTTGGATATGGAAGAAGATCGAGACGTTCCACTGATACTTGGACGTCCTTTCCTAGCCATGGGTAAAGCCTTAATAGATGTGCAAAAAGGGGAGCTCACATTACGTGTTAATGATGAGCATTATTTTCTATATATAAGGCAATGAAATTTCATGATTCGGTGGAGAATTGTAATTTTTTGGACATAGTTAGTTCATGCATTGAGGATTATGTTGATCATACATTGTCTACAGATGATTTGGAATTTGGTCTAACCCACTCGTGTTCAATGTCGAGTGTTGTACTTGATTTTGATAACCAAGATTTGTACGACTATGTTTGTGCCTTAGATCATATGCAGGAACTACCTAAGAGCGCAAGAGGCGAGAACGCAAAGCCAGAAATAATGGAGCCAAACTTGCAGGAACGCACCACCCATGCGTCCACGCACGGGCAACCCGTGCATGATGCTTTGAGGGACGAGTTGAGCTCTCAAAGAGCACACGGCCCGTCTTGCCGGCGCATGGGCAGCCCGTGCGTGACCAAAATAACAACACCGACTCCGGAACTCAAGCAATTACACAACACCTCAAATATGCATTCCTTGGGGCAAATAATGCAAATCCGGTAATCGTTTCATCTCTTCTCACTCCTACTCAACTTGATAAACTGTTAAGGGTTTTACGAAAACATAAGTCGGCACTAGGATGGTCTATAACTGATTTAAAAGGCATAAGTCCCTCCATTGTGATGCGTAAAATTCGGATGGAAGATGTTTATAAACCATCAGTGCAAAACCAAAGACGACTAAACCCTATCATGCAAGATGTGGTTAGGAAGGAAGTGTGGAAATGGTTGGATGCCGGGATCATTTATGCGATATCTGATAGCTCATGGGTAAGTCCGGTACAAGTGGTGCCGAAAAAAGGGGGGTAACAGTTGTGACTAATGAGAATAAGGAACAAATTGCTACTAGAATTGTTACTGGGTGGAGAATATGTATTGATTATAGAAAACTTAATGATGCCACTCGAAAAGATCACTTCCCCCTCCCTTTATCGATATGATGTTGGATCGTCTTGCGTTATGATTATTATTACTTTTTAGATGGTTATTCTGGTACAATCAAATCATGATTGCGCCGAAAGACCAAGAGAAAACAACATTTACATGTCCGTATGACACATTTGCATTTAAATCGCATGCCATTTGGTTTATGTAATGCGTCCTGCCACTTTCCAACGTTGTATGATGGCTATATTTCACGATCTTATTGAAAAAGTTATGGAGGTGTTTATGGACGATTTCTCTGTGTTTGGTGATTCTTTTGATAATTGTCTTCACAATCTTTCCCTAGTTTTGCAGCGATGTGAAGAGACCAATCTAGTACTAAATTGGGAAAAGTGCCATTTTATGGTACGCGATGGCATTGTACTTGGTCATCGAGTCTCTTCCGCAGGTTTGGAAGTTGATCGGGCAAAGATTGTAGCAATTGAGAAGTTACCACCTCCTACAAACGAGAAAGCCCTTCGGAGCTTCTTGGGCCATGCCGGATTTTACAGAAGGTTTACCCGTGACTTTTCTAAAATTTCTAAGCCCTTAAGCCAATTGCTAGAAAAAGATGCTGCTTTCATTTTTCCAATGAATGTTTACAGGCGTTCGAAACGTTGAAGACAGCATTGGTGACCGCACCTATACTCGTCGCCCCAGATTGGAGTCAACCATTTGAGCTGATGTGTGGTGCAAGCGACTTTGCGGTTGGGGCTGTTCTCGGTCAAAAGAGGGAAAAATTGTTCCGATCCATCTACTATGCAAGTCGAACGTTGGACAGTGCTCAACGAATTATACCACAACCGAAAGAGATGTTGGCAATTGTTTTCGCATTCGATAAATTCGATCTTACTTGATCGGACGAAAACGATTGTGCATCTCGACCATGCGGCTATCAAATACCTCTTTGACAAGAAGGATGCGAAACCGAGGTTGATTCGGTGGATTTTATTATTGCAAGAGTTTGATGTGGAAATCAAGGACCGGAAAGGATGCGACAACGTGGTAGCAGACCATTTGTCTCGATTAGAAAATCAAGAGGGAGCAAAAGGAAGTACGGGATTAATAAAATAGGAGTTTCCGATGAACGATTACTCATGCTTGAGGCAAAGTTCCGTGGTGTGCGGACTTTGTCAACTACTTGGCACTTAGGAGTTCTACCTGGGTCTATCACCGTATCAAAAGAAGAAATTCTTACATGATGTAAAGTTTTACATGTAGGACGATCCCCTACTCTTTAAGAGGTGTGCTGACAAAATAATAAGGAGATGCATACCTCAAGAAGAATGGGAGGGAGTCCTACAACAGTGTCACTCTTCACCCTCTGGTGGACATTTTGGCCCCACTCGCACCGCAGCGAAGGTATTGCAAAGTGGGCTATATTGGCCCACTTTATTTAATGATTGTTATTTGTTTGTGCAACAATGTGACAGGTGTCAACGAATGGGCAACATTTCGAAGGCACGAGATGCCGATGACAAACGTGTCGAAGTTGAATTGTTCGATGTTTGGGGGATTGACTTTATGGGCCGTTTCCATCATCTTCGGGCTATCAATATATTCTACTTGCAGTGGAGTATGTATCCCGTTGGGTAGAGGCGATTCCTTCCAAAACAAATGATGCTCAAGTTGTAATGCGATTCCTTAAGAAAAACATCTTTACTAGATTCGGCACTCCAAGAGCTTTAATTAGTGATGGAGGGTCGCATTTTGTAAACAAATTCATGAGCAACTTGTTGGCAAAATATGGGGTCAAACATAAAGTTGCATTGGCATATCATCCACAAGCCAATGGACAAGCGTAGAAGTGGCTAATAGGAGATCAAACAAATCCTTGAAAAGACGGTGAACATCAACCGAAAAGATTGGGCGTTAAAATTGGATGACGCTTTGTGGGCATACCGGACTGCATATAAGACACCGTTGGGCACATATCCATATCAACTTGTCTTTGGGAAGTCGTGCCATTTGCCGGTAGAATTGGAGCACAAAGCATTTTGGGCGGTCAAGAAACTGAATCTGGATTTTCGAAAGCCGGGCGAGGAAAGGTTGCTCCATTTGAATCGGATGGAAGAGTTTCGGGATGAAGCTTACGAAAACTCCCGAATTTATAAGGAAAGAACCAAGAAGTGGCATGATAAGATGATCAAGAAAAGAGAGTTTTTACCGGAGAACCGGTGCTCTATACAATTCACGCCTTAAATTTTTCCCGGAAAACTCAAGTCTAAGTGGTCGGGGCCATTCGTGATAAAGAAAGTATTGAATCCACCTGGGATTGTAGAATTGTTGACAAAAGAAGGCGAGACTTTCATGGTAAACGGCCAACGGATTAAGCACTACTTCCACCGAGGAAATCAAGAGGAGGTGACATCCACCACCTTGCGCGACCCGTAATTTAACAAAACAAAGGCGTCAAGCTAAAGACGTTAAATATAGCGCTTGTTGGGAGGCAACCCAACGGTTTTTCGTGTGACTTTCATTTTTGTGTGTGTTTAGTTTCAATTTTGTGTGATTTGAGTGATTTGATATGCGTGTTTTTATTAATGAGTGTGATTTGTGTGTTTTTGTTTCATTTTTGTGTGTTTTTATAAAAACAAAATTGAATTGTTGTCTACAGTGCGCATGGGTAGCCCGTGCATTGGCACACCACCCGTGCCCCTACAGAGAGTTGGGAAATTCTAGGGGTGGCGCACGGGTAACCCGTGCTTCGACGCACCACCCGTGCGCCTTACAGGGGAGGCATAAATAAGGCAGTTTTTAAACTGTTTGTAGGTCCCAAGAGGTGTAAGTGTAAGGTTTAGAAGGGGGTTGAATAAACCTTACCAAATTTTCGATTTAGGCCTTTTAAATCTCTGAGTTCTACCAATTTGTGTCCTTGATGGACAAATCAAATTAGTCACTCAAGAGTTAATCTCTCAACGACTTCAAATTTGAAATTTGTTAATAGAGTAACTCAAATTTTGGCTATAAATTGACTCAACTTGTGGTTTTGTTTTTCATTGGAAGACTTAACACCCTTAAGTTTGATTAAGCAAGTTTTTACTGACTTGATTTAGTACTTATAAATTATCAAATGGATAGCAAATTTATCGTGAGATATGAGCAATTAAAAGTGCGAGAAATTTAAATCTTTGAAATGTAAATGACACAATAAAGTTTTTATAGAGGTTCGAAGATGGGGTAATTCTTCTACTCCTCTCTTCTCCAACTCCCCCGGAGGAATCCACTAAGTAATGATCGGTTTACTGAGTGGTAACAGATCCCGGATACAAGTCTTGATCACAACAGACCGACTTGATCCTTTGGGACTCGATGCTGAGACGCCTTGATCACTCACCGGCTTCTCGTGCGACTCGACTTCTTCACAGGCAGGCCTTTGCCTTTGCTACTCTGACTCACTTGCTTAAGCACTTTGGATTTGATCACGAAGCCCTCCAAGAACTTAAGACTTGGTTCACGCTTGAACCTTTCTACAATCCTTCCCGGAAAGTAGACCCCTTGTTTTTCATATTTTCCTCTTCAACTAATTGAAGTTCTCTTTCCTTCACGGGTAAGTGTTGGATTGATGTACTTGAGATGTAGGCTTGAGGATTGAGAATATTTCAGATTTTGATAAGCTTGTATATCTTCACGTGTGTGTCATTCATGCCTTTTTTTTTTTTTTCAAACAAACTCCTCAAATTTTATAGTGAACTTTCAAAAATTTGCCCGTTGAAGAGATAGGCTTATTTTTGAAAGTCACTTTGCGATCGTTGGCTTGCGTTCTTGGAATTGTTGTTTCCTCGTATGAATTGTTATTTCACCATTTCGAGTTCGACACGGTGTAGTGCTTCCCATTGGTTCATTCTAATTGCACGCTTAAGGGTGAGCACTCCGAGAAAGGTGGTATGGAGATATTACTTGTTTAAGTAAATCTCTTGATTTACGTACAACGGTTCTTTTACGATTATCTCGACTTGATTGCATTTCCTTGCTTTCCCCAGGTGACTTAGAGTCGACTTCCAATCATTGGATGACTCTTCCTCACCACTGACTTGAGACTTGGCTTCTCTTGAGTTGACTTGATGATGTTCCACTCACCGTATCTCATCCGCTTCTTGATCGAGTTCTGTCTTTTCTTCTTTGACTCACTTTTGTCTCTCAGAGTTTTCCTTCAAGCCTTGATTGTCTTCTTGCATGTTAGGGCGTGGCGACTTAACTCGGCTTGGCCACTCTAATTGTTTACAATACATTTTACAACAAGAATTGGGGTGCCAACTTTCTATTCTAAGTTTTACATGGCATTCATCAAAATCTAAACAATAAAATTCCTAACAATTTCCCCTTTTTGATGATGCCAAAACTTAAATCATACAAGGATGCAAATAACAAAGATACATACAGATAGTGTATTGACATAGAATGTATCTTGTGAATCAATCTTTTTATTGATCATATCATTCTTGTACTTAACACAATGTTTACAAGGTGTATCGTAGTATGTAATTTTCTTCACAAAAAAATAGGAAATTTTTAGCTATATTACGAAGACTTACATTGTATGTATTTACATATAAAATACACGAAGGGTTGGGAAAGAACACTTCATCTCCTTCGCCGTCTCCTTCTTTCATCTTGATCGGCATCTTCTTCTCTTCTTCTCTTCTTCTCGTCATCACCGCCTTCTTTTTCTTCTCATATGCTTTTCTTGCACTTCATCTTTTCTTATTCTTTCCTCGTCTCTCCCGCCATATAGCCGAGTTTGTCTCTTGTTTTCTTCTTCTATTCTTTTTGCATACTCGGCGTTGGTTTTAGCCACTTGCAAGTTCACCACTTGGTCAAGCCCGGCCAGTAGATCCCTCCTTTCTTTCTTGGATCTCGTATTCAATATTCTTGGGCGGAGGCCTGGTCCAAGCTTCTTCCTCCATCACTTCTTTGCTTCTTCCTCTACCTGGGCGTATCTTTGTCTTTGGGGCCTTCTTTTTTCCAAATGAGTGCCCGGCGGAGTGACCAAAGCAGAGTGATCAGGTTGTCTGCATTGCCTGTCGTCGGCTTCTTCACATAATGTGAGACCCTTTTCCCAAAGATAGGTCCCAAGCTTGAGCCATGGACATATTTGCAAAATATCCTTGATTCGAGCGTTTTGAATTCGTCAAGCGATCTTGGCTCTGTCCCCATCGAAATGGCATGCGTGTCTCTGTCAACGGAATGCCTCCGTGTTCTTTCAAGATGTTCATCACCCTGGCATCCATTCTTCCTTCCACCTCCTTCATCCCTCGCTTCAATTGCTTTTCTCTTCTCGGCCATAGATACGAGTGTTGGAGTGGCGAGAGTCACGGGAGTTCTTTGCTCATAATGTCACCGGTGTGTGGGACCTTGTTGGGGGTTTGTGCAATCATCAAGGTCATATCTTTTGATCCTTCCCCCTCAGCATTTTCCTTTCTTGATTTCAAAATTTCCTCGGTGATTTTCCTTCTCGGTTGTTCCCTTGTCATTTTTCCTTTCTTTTCGACTTGATTTTCTTTGCTTTAAGGTATTCCTCTTCCCCTTTTTGGCATCATCAAAGGATAGAGGAACCCCGGGAACATCTTTGGCAAGCATGAAGTCGAGTCGAGTCTTGATGGTTGAATTTTGCTTCAAGTCTGCTGCGTTGTATCTTTGCCGAAATTGATCTAGCGTTGGATTCTCACGAGATCGACTTCATCTCACCATGAGAGAAGCTGAATTTTCTTGTCATGTGTTCTTCCAAACGCCGTATATCATTTGCATTACGCTCACGCAGCGAGCTTGATCTCGGCGTGTGGGCTTCATGCATATGTTCAATGTGTTCCCTCGACTTTGTTTTCGCATCAACATTTTCACTCTCCACACCAGCGACTTGTTGAATAAGGTTAAAGTATCTCACTTGTTCCACACGCATTGATTCTTTCTTTGTTGCCACCATTCCCTTATTCTCGACTGTGATGCCTCTCAAGTCACCGTGTAAGATTAGCATCTCTGTTGTCCAGGTAGCATGTCCAAAGAGGCACGATGCCTTTCCATTCGTTCAACTTCAAAGAAAGAGTGCCTTGAACACTTCTCGTGCTTGGTGATTCTTCCATTGCGGTGATGGCCATACATCGTCGAAATCAAAGTCGGGAACAATGGTGCCTGAGTGAAAAAGCAGGGCTGATGCGTGATAACGTGCTTGCTCGTTTTTCGACTCTTCGTGGAGTTACGTATCTCCGGTGAGAAAGGAAAGATTCTACAAAAAGATTCATCACCGCCGGCGGGATCTGCTTCGATGATGAGCGGTGCGCGTGAAGTTCTTTTGGGAATCGATCCAGTTGTAGCTTGAGGAGCCGGAGCGATGGTTTTAGGTTGGTGGGTTTGGTTGTGAAGTAGACCCTTCTTGAGCCTCAATGTCTTAACAACCGTTGGTCTCGGTGATTTTTCCTTTTCGATTGACTTATCCTCGACCTTATCGGCGTCATCGGACGATGATGAGATTTCTAGAGGTGGCTCATCATCAAAGTTAAAAGTTTGACGAGTAGTCTTGGGGTCGGACTTGCTCGTGCAGGAACATCCGCAACAGTCTTTTGGATTTGTCATGGGGTTGACTCGGCTTCTTCATCGCCTTGATCCCGGAAAAGTGACATCGGGGTTGTCACGGGAATCATGAAGTGCGCTGATTTCCTTCTCGAGATGGGTCGATGATTGCGGGAGGGATGTTCTCTACTTGACCTCTTTACCCCGGAAGTCTCAACCTCCCGTGGGCCTTCATTTCCTCCAGCGGTCTCTCTGCTGCGAGGCCTTGTCCTCCCTTTCGACGAGTGTCGTCTCTCGGTCTTCTACATGGCATCCATTGGAGTCTCAACCCCATGGATTGCACTTTCATCGCCAGTGTTAACTCCCGGGTACATTCCTTCCTCGTGCCTCGATTGCATCGGCGTCATTAGCCTTCGGAGCGGTTGGCACCTCGGTGAGACAGTCTCAAGGTGCCTGCGAGCTTCGTTGATGGCAACTTGCTGTTCTTCTAGTGATTGTAATTTCTCTTCTTCGCCTCCTTGCTTCTTTGTCGAGTCATCTGCGGCCTCCTCCGACCTGTTTGTAGTGGAGGAGTTTCCCCTCGGTGGCGCACCACCAGAGTGACTTGGAGTGGGGTCACTCGTCTCCGACTCATTGTTTCAATTGATGGTTCGGCCGTTGGGGGCGGTGGTAGCACACCTTCAATAGGGGTTGGCTCGACCGGGGTCCCCACTAGCCCGGTTTCATCGCCAGTTCCCTTATTGCCTTCTTCCGAGTGAGTCAGGGAAGTGGTAGCAAAGAACATCGGTGGCTATTTGCTTGAACCACTCCCATTGGATCGATTTCAGTGTGTTTTGGAGGACTCTCCTGGTCCCTCCATCGGTCTTTGCTCGTGAAGGATTCTTGATTCATGCAATGCTTGCTGCATTTGTAACTCTTACGTGGTGACATTCTCAGTTCCTCGTCACTTTCGGAGAAAACATCAAGGAGAGGATGGAAGTGTTACGTGGTGCGGGAGATAGGGCGGATACTTGCCTTTTCACGTCTTCGACTTCTTGACTTTGCTTTGCTCTCCCCCGTCCTTGTAGATTTGCGGGATGTCTAGCGATTGTCCTCATCAAGTCTTTGGGAGCACGATGGTCGATCCAAGGAAATTTAGCGATTCCTCTTCTTCTTCTATGAATTCAGGCGTTGGAACTGTTCCTTGACTTGCTCAACTTCCATTTTCTCCACTCACGCAGACGATTTTGGATGTCCGGATAAGGTAGAGATAGGATCATTACATCACTATCTCGCTTGGGTGGTTCTTCTTGAGTTTGTTTGTGTGAGCTACTGTTTGTGTCTTGGGTTGCCTCTGTGATCGCCTTCAAGCGAGACTTGGCTGTTTCATCAATTACATCTGGAGACTCTACTTCTCCGGTAGTCTCCGTGTTTGTGTTAGCCGAGTAATCGACTCACCGTGGTTTCTCTGTTGAATTTTTGTTTGACGAGTCTCCTTCGTCTCTGGTTTGTACCGGGGAATTTACAGTTCGGAGGCGGCGTCCTCTCGAGTCTTGGCGCGGGGGCGTGCTTGTGTTTGTTTCGAGGAGCTGGCCGTCTAGGCTTGTCGGTTCTCCTCCTTTTGACGATCGGAGAAGGTATTTGGGAGTCCTTCTCGATCGGCTGCCGCAGGCGGGGCGGTGTGACACGGCTTGGAGCGGTGACTCTGCTGCGGGCGAGGAGCATGTTTGGTTTTCTTTCTTTGCGGGGCGTGATCTTCTTAGCGTGCGGGGGCGCTTTCTTCTTGGTTTGGAGAGGAAGCATTTGTATCTTGAGTCACCGATTCCCCCTCACCGGTGTCGGCTCTCTTGGCATAAGCTCGCTTCCGAGCACCGAGAGGGTTCGCTCAAACATCCTCTTGTTGACATGGAAAGCCTTCCCATGTCTAAGAGGTACTCCTTTCACCTCCGATGAGCCGGCCAATCACTAGGCCATATCCGAGGGATCCTCCAAATGTGCCATCTTCTTTGAAGGACTTGTTCCCCACGTTTTGACAGTCGGTGTAGATAAACTCAGCCCGATTTATCTTCTTTTCTTCCATGATTGCAGCCATCACAACCAGACTTTGCCTTTGATAGTTGGTCAAAGTCGCCAAATTTGATGTCGATACATTTGGCAACTATGTCCAACAATTTATGATAATCCTCCTTGGCTGATCTCTTGTTTGTCGTGTATATAATTTTATCGGCAAGGTCGGACTTGGCTATCTCTTTCCATGCGTCGGCCCAAGTTTACATCGACTTCCTTAATTTCGGTTGCTCCTTCCGCAGGTAGTGAGCAATATTGACCAAATCCTTGGCGGTGATAGTCACCGCTTCCCGTGAGCAGATGACTTGATTCCTTCATCGTGAATCTCGGCATTCACGTAGAATTGTGCGACCTCCTCCACATAGGTCATAGGATATTCCATCGTTAGAAAGCGGTTTTGATCCAGGCGTTTCCAACTTCTCCGCGATTTTCTTCACCAGGGTGTCGTCGGACCCTGCTTCACCATTCCGTCGAAATCCACGGTCGAACCGGTGTGGATTTTTTTTCCCAACTTGGTAAAGTCATACGTTGGTGCCATTTCTCGGGAATAATTTCAAGGAAAAGTTCAGAAATTTGATTTGAAGGTTGATAGGGTTTTAGAGTATTTGCCTTTGCCTTTTGAGAGAAAGAGATTGAGCAGTTTTTAGAAGTGTGAGAGAAAAAGCGGACGAAAATGGTTTAAATATGGTTTATGAAAGGGCGTGCGGCGGTTTTGAATTGTGATCGAAATCAACGGCTTGGATTTCGCGCGCCTATTGAGCATTTCACGTCTCGTATTTAATGCGGCAAAGATTTATATCCAATCATAAGCTTAGTGTGCGCTTTATGTCCGTACACATTATCATTATCTTTGACGTGTTCCTTAAAACATTCCCGCTAAGTTAAAACGATCATTGCGTTTTTGTCACTTTGCTTATAAGTTATTCAAATTTATCTCTTAGCCGATTTAACTCTACTCCTCATGATTCTCTTGTTGACTCGGCTCACCGACTCGGTGTAATTGTCTTTCCGATCTGGTGATTTCTTGAGTTGATTTTTGTTTTTCGGCTCTTTTTCACTTCTCTTACATTCTAATTTTCTTCTTTGATTAAATGAGTGTCATTTCAGCTCAATTAACCCAACTCATGCTTGAGTTCTTCAAATCTTGACTCACATAATGGTTTTGTGAAGATGTCGGCTAGTTGTTTATCGGTTGAGATGTATTCCAAGATAATGTCCTTCTTTTCAACATGATCTCTTATGAAATGATATCTCGACATCTATATGTTTTGTTCTTGAGTGCAACACGAGGATTTTGAGTGATTGCAATGGCACTTGTGTTATCACACATGATTGGAATTTCTTTTTCTTCAACTTCATAGTCTCTCAATTTGTTGTCTCATCCATAGGACTTGGGCTGCAGTGCCCACAACTATGTATTCTCCTCACCAGTAGAGGTGGCTATTGAGTTTTGCTTCTTGCTAAACCAGAAATTAGTCTGTTTCCTAGCATTTGACAGTGCACGAAGTGCTTTTCTGTCCACTCGCATCCAAAGATAGTCGAGTCGAATAGCCAATTAGTCCGAAACCACCTTCCTTTGGATACCATAGGCCTACTTCTTGGCTTCCTTTTAAGTATCTCGGTATTCTTTTTTTAGCTTTGTCATATGGCTCTCTTTTGGAGCAGATTGAAATCTTGCACATACACCTACAAAAAAAGGTGATGTCCGGCCCGCTTTCTTTGTGAGATAGAGCGTGATCCAATAAGTGCTCAGATATCTTGTTTGATCTACGGGCTTGCCATCTGCATCCATGTCCATTTTGGTGATGTGTTCATTGGTATTTTTACTGAAAGACTTCTCTTCCATACCAAACTTCTTCATTAAATCTCTAGTATATTTTGTTTGACTTATGAAGGTTCCATCCTTCAAATTGTTTCACTTGAAGTCCAAGGAAAAATGTCGGCTCTCCCATCATGCTCATTTCAAATTTGCTTTGCATGAGGTTTGAGAATTTTTCACACGACTCTTTGTTAGTGGATCCAAAAATGATGTCATCCACATATATTTGAACAAGCGATATACTCTTCTTGTCTTGAATTACGAGCAGTGTTCTATCTACTTTTCCTTTTGTGAATCCATTTTCGATCGGGAATTGTGACAGAGTATCATACCATGCTCACGGGTGCTGTTTCAATCCGTCACAGGCTTTCTTGAGTTTGTATACCTTGTCTCCAAGAGTCTTCTGCTCAAATCCTGGAGGTTGTTCAACATACACTTCTTCTTCCAATAACCCATTCAGAATGCACTTTTTACATCCATTTGATATACGGTGAAATTCTTGTGAGCAAAGATATAGGCAAGAAACATCCTTATAGCTTCCAATCTTGCTACGAGGGCAAATGTTTCATCAAAATCCATCCCTTCTTCTTGACAATATCCTTTGGCTACTAGTCTTGCTTTGTTTCTTACCACAGAACCTTCCTCGTTCATCTTATTTACGAATACCCATTTGGTTCCAATAACATTTTGATGTATGGGTCTTTGCACTAGTTCCCATACTTTATTTCTCTCAAACCGATTCACTCTTCTTGCATAGCTTGAATCCAATGTGTGTCATCAATGCTTGTGACACATCTTTTGGCTCTATTTGCGAGATGAAGCATGTGAACATAGCTTCTTGTTGAGTTCTAGATCTTGTTTTGACACCTTCTCTTATATCTCCAATGACAAGTTACGGTGGATGGTCTCTCGGCCATCTTACATCGAGTTGGAGTGAGTTAGGTGGATTGATCGACTTGCGGTTGTGTTCTTTGTGGTCGGCTCTCTCATAATCACTTAGTCAGAAATTTTCCAGTGTTTTTGAGATTCAACTATCTCATCTTCTTCTCAATTGATAATTCTGCTTGACTTGAAAGGGACTCTTACAGTAAGGTTGGACGATTGACTTATCACCGACTCTTCAATGTCTTCCCCATTTACATTTGGCTCATCGAATACTACATGAATGGATTCTTCGTAACCATAGTTCTTTTGTTGAGTATTCTCAGAGGCTTTGCTTTCAAATGAGTATCCTAAGAAGATACCCTCATCGACTTTAGCGTCAAAAGCCTTTAGGTTCTCTTTGCCATTGTTGTGGATGAAGCATTTACATCCAAATATCCTGAAATATGCAACATTTGGTTTTCTTCCAGATCCGGATCTCATAGGGAGTCTTTGTCACTTGTCTATTTATCATACATCTGTTTTGGGTGTAGCAAGTGTTGATTGCTTGACCCAAAATCTTTTTGGTAACCCCGCTTGACTAACATGGTCCTTCTTTGCTTCTTTGAGGGTTACATTCCTTCTTTCGCAACTCCATTCTGTTGTGGAGTCCTTGCGGTGATAGTTCATGACCAATACCATTCTCAATACAAGATCTTGAGTTATTATTCCATTGACAAACTCGGTTCCTCTATCCGATCTTATTTTGATAATGGTTTGACTCTTCTCATTTTGTATCCTCTTCATCACCGTGGGTAGCTTTTGTAGAGTTTCTTTCTTCTTGCACATGAATATTGTCCATGTATATCTTGAGTAGTCATCTACTACCACCAGGGTGTATTTCTTTCCACTTATCTTTGGTTGGTTCCACTGGGCCAAAATAGATCCATATGAAGTAGATGCAATATTCTTGTTGAGGATGGGCATGTCTTTTCTTTGAAAGACGACTTGATTTGTTTTCCCTTCGACATGCATCACATATACTCTCCTTCTTGTATCTTAGTCCTGGGAAGTCCTTCTACCGATGACTTCTTGCTAGCTTGTTAATTGTTTTGAAATTCGGTGACTCAACTTTTTTGTGCCACACTGACTTGATTCAAATTTGTGCTCTTTGCTAGTAGACAGTCTTTGGGTGTTGCGTTGACCAATCCACTACATACATATTCTTACAACTATTTCCTTGCGAAAGACAACTTCATTTGATTCAATATCCTTGATTTGGCATATTCCCATGTTGAATCCAACATTGTAGCCCTTGTCACAGAAGTTGGGCGATGCTTAGTAAATTGAAGTTTAGTCCTTCAACATATGCAACATCTGTGATTTCTAAACCATTCCTTTTAATGGATCCAATGCCTCTTATTTCACCAGGAGCTTCATTTCCTCCAAATATGACTTTTGCTCCTTTGACTTCCTTGAATTTTGACAGATTTCTCTTATTTCTGTCATATGTCCGGAATGACCACTATCCATGTACCAGGTTCCTTGGCACTCATTTGTTCCTTGAACCCGCAAACAAGGAAATTAGGTTTTAGGTACCCATTCTTGTCCTGGGTCCCGAGGGGTTAGAATTATAAGATGATCCAACCAACCTATAGCCACATGATTTGACTCTAAGAGGTTGCCATCTATCGATTGTGCCATAATCATAATTAATCCTGGCAAATTGCTTGGGGATTCTAGGTTCATACAAATTGTCTTTTTTGTCTCAGTATGCCGCATATGTGTTTTAGCAATTGCCTTTCTTGGGTAATTGTGGTGTCTTTGAGTGTAGTGCCTAGGTGCATATGTGTCTTTGATGAAAGCTCTTGTGCTTTTGGAATGGCCTTTCTTTGAGTTCCTTTGCCTTTGCCATCTGGGCTTATATTCCATAAGTCCGTGTCTTTGATAGTTTACATTGTTCCAATCGGCTTGGCTTGGATATCTTCTACCATTCCCATCATATGTATTTCTTTTATGGATTTTAAATTTTTGGTAGCTCTCGCTTCTTCTTTACATAGTATTTTACTGTTTGGAGTCTCAACCGAGGACTCATAAAGAATCTCTTCTCGGTATCCTTTCAAAGACTCTCAATCGGGTTTTTTTTTCTTTTCCTTTGTAACCAATGCCGGTTTGCTTAGTATTGTGCTTTGGATTGAAAGTGTGTGCAACATTTAGAGTTTTGGATTTTTCAGACTCTTCATGACTTGAAGATCCTTTTTCCAAAATTACTCTAGAGGTTTGACATGGCACAAAGGAATTAAATCCTAAGCCTGTCTTGTCTCCACATTCTCTTTGACTCATAATAAGATCATCCAATGATTTAGATGCCTTAGTGAATGAGGCAATAACATTTTTGAGGTCATTCTCCCTCTTTTCTATAGCAAATTTTCTGCTTATTAATTTAGCATTTTCACCTTTAAACTTTTATTCTCATCGCCTATTTGACTTAGAGTGCTCGGCTCCTTAGTCGACTTTGAGTTTTGACTTTTGAGTAGGCTGTTTTCCTCATTCAATAGTGTGTGTGAGGTTTTAATGTGCTCAAAATCTTTCATCATTTTGCCTAATGAATCATAAAGATCGAGTGGGTGATGAAGTGTGTGTGTCACGCGATCACTTTCACTAGTGTCCGAGCTTGTTGAGTTAGATTGTACCTCATCTTCTTGATCTTGTTCTTTGGCCATTAAGCGGATCAAGGCTTCTTCTTCGAGTCACTTGAGTAGTCGGCTTCATCGCTCTCGAGTCACTGTCTCTCTTGACTTGGCATTGCCTCAAAGTGTCTCTGCACCATCATTGCCTTTTTCTTCTCTTGTCTTCTTTCTCTCAAGACCTTTCTTTCTTCTTCGTTTACATCTTGTTGACTACGGGATATGAGCAATCAATAGCATAGTGACCTGGTTGTCTACAATTCCAACATAGATATTCACCTTTTGATCACTCTTTCTATTCTTGAGTTGTCGGACTTTGATACTCAACATGTTGATGATCCTCTTCTTGGTTGGCCTATCATCCCTTGATTTGGAGGAGCCGAGTGTCTTCGGAGGATTCACCCTTTCCTCTCTTTGTAGGTCCCAAGAGGTGTAAGTGTAAGGTTTAGAAGGGGGTTGAATAAACCTTACCAAATTTTCGATTTAGGCCTTTTAAATCTACGAGTTCTACACAATTGTGTCCTTGATGGACAATCAAATTAGTCACTCGAGAGTTAATCTCTCAACAGATTTCGGTGAAATAATAGAAGTAACTCACTTGTTGGCTATAAATTGACTCAATCGTGGTTTTGTTTTTCAGCGGAAGACTTAACACCCTTAAGTTTGATTAAGCAAGTTTTTACAGACTTGATTTAGTACTTATAAATTATCAAATGGATAGCAAATTTATCAATGTGATATGAGCAATTAAAAAGTGCGAAATTTAAATGCTGAAATGTAAATGACACAAGAAAGTTTTTATAGAGGTTCGAAGATGGGGTAATTCTTCTACTCCTCTCTTCTCCAACTCCTGGAGGAATCCACTAAGTAATGATCGGTTCTGAGTGGTAACATCCGATACAAGTCTTGATCACAACAGCCGACTTGATCCTTTGGGACTCGATGCAGAGACGCCTTGATCACTCAAATTTGGCTTTCGTCACGACTCGAAACTTCTTCACAGGCAAACCTTGCTACTCTGCTACTCACTCACTTGCACTTTGGATTTGATCACGAAGCCCTCCAAGAGCTTAAGACTTGGTTCACCTTGAACCTTTCTACAATCCTTCCCGGAATGTAGACCCCTTGTTTCAATATTTTCCTCTTCAACTAATTGAAGTTCTCTTTCCTTCACAGGCAAGTGTTGGATTGATGTACTTCGAGATGTAGGTGGAGGATTGAGAATATTTCGATTTTTGATAAGCTTGTATATCTTCACGTGTGTGTCATTCATGCATTATTTTCTCAAACAAACTCCTCGGCCTTTTATAGTGAACTTTCAAAAATTTGCCCGTTGAAGAGATAGGCTTATTTTTGAAAGTCACTTTGCGATCGTTGGCTTGCGCTTCTTGGAATTCTTTGTTTCCTCGTATGAATTGTTGTTTCACCTTTTCGAGTTCGACACACGGTGTAGTGCTTCCCATTGGTTCATTCCAATTGCACGCTCGGGACCGAGCACTCCAAAAAGGTGGTATGGAGATATTACTTGTTTAAGTAAATCTCTTGATTTACGTGCAACGGTTCTTTTCTGATTATCTCGACTTGACTGCATTTCCTTGCTTTCCCCAGGTGACTTAGAGTCGACTTCCAATCATTGGATGACTCTTCTCCGTCACTTGACTTGAGACTTGGCTTCTCTTGAGTTGACTTGGTGATGTTCCACTCAGGTGTATCTCACCGCTTCTTCTTGATCGAGTTCTGTCTGCTTTTCTTCTTTGTACTCATTGTCTCTCAAAGAGTTTTCCTTCAAGCCTTGATTGTCTTCTTGCATGTTAGGGCGTAGGCGACTTAACTCGGCTTGGCCACTCTAATTGTTTACAATACATTTTACAAGAAAGAATTGGGGTGCCAACTTTCTATTCTAAGTTTTACATGGCATTCATCAAAATCTAAACAATAAAATTCCTAACAATTTCCCCCTTTTTGATGATGCCAAAACTTAAATCATACAAGGATGCAAATAACAAAGATACATACGAGATAGTGTATTGACATAGAATGTATGCGCAGAATCAATCTTTTTATTGATCATATCATTCTTGTACTTAACACAAATTTATTTACAAGGTGTATCGTAGTATGTAATTGTCTTCACAAAAAAATAGGAAATTTTTAGCTATATTACAGAAGACTTACATTGTATGTATTTACATATAAAATACACGAAGGGTTGGACAAAGAACACTTCATCTCCTTCTCATTGTCTCCTTCTTTCATCTTGATCGGCATCTTCTTCTCTTCTTCTCTTCTTCTCGTCATCATTTTGCCTTCTTTTTCTTCTCATATGCTTTTCTTGCGACTTCATCTTTTCTTATTCTTTCTGTCTCTCCTGCGCCATAGCTGAGTTTGTCTCTTGTTTTCTTCTTCTATTCTTTTTGCATACTCGGCGTTGGTTTTAGCCACTTGCAAGTTCGCCACTTGGTCAAGCCCACCCATAGATCCCTCCTTTCTTTCCTGGATCTACGTATTCAATATTCTTGGGCGGAGGCCTGGTCAAGCTTCTTCCTCCACTGCTGCTTCTTCCTCTACCTGCGGGCGTATCTTTGTCTTGGGGGCCTTCTTCTTTCCAGTGCCCGGCGGAGTGACCAGCAGAGTGATCGGTTGTCTGGCATTGCTGTCGGCTTCTTCACATAATGTGAGACCCTTTTCCCAATATAGGTCCCAAGCTTGAGCCATGGACATATTTGCAAAATATCCTTGATTCGAGCGTTTTGAATTCGTCAACTGATCTTGGCTCTGTCCCGACATCCGAAATGGCATGCGTGTCTCTGTCAACCGAATGCCTCCGTGTTCTTTCAAGATGTTCATCACCCTGCATCCATTCTTCCTTCCACCTCCTTCATCCCGCTTCAATTGCTTTTCTCTTCTCGGCCATAGATACAAAGCAGTGTTGGAGTGGCGAGTCACGGGGAGTTTGTCGCTTATTATGTCACCGTGACAGGACCTTGTTGGGGGTTTGTGCAATCATCAAGGTCATATCTTTTGATCCTTCCCCCTCAACAGATTTTCCTTTCTTCATTTCAAAATTTCCTCGGTGATTTTCCTTCTCACTTTCCTTTCCTTTCTTCGACTTGATTTTCTTTGCTTTAAGGTATTCCTCTTCCCCCTTTTTGGCATCATCAAAGGATAGAGGAACCCCGGGAACATCTTTGGCAAGCATGAAGTCGAGTCTTCGATGGTTGAATTTTGCTTCAAGTCTGCTGCGTTGTATCTTGCCCCAAATTGAGGCCGAGTAGCGTTGGATTCTCACTGAGATCGGCTTCATCTCACCATGAGAAGGCTGAATTTTCTTGTCATGTGTTCTTCCAAACGCTGTATATCATTTGCATTACGCTCACGCAGCGACTTGATCTCGGCGGTGTGGGCTTCATGCATATGTTCAATGTGTTCCCTCGGCTTTGTTTTTCGCATCAACATTTTCAGACTCTCCACACCAGACTTGTTGAATAAGGTTAAAGTATCTCACCTGCTCCACACGCATTGATTCTTCTTTGTTGCCACCATTCCCTTATTCTGACCGTGATGCCTCTCAAGTCACCGTAAGATTGGCATCTCTGTTGTCCAGCGCATGTCCAAAGAGGCCGATGCCTTTCCATTCGTTCAACTTCAAAGAAAGAGTGCCTTGAACACTTCTCGTACTTGGTGATTCTTCAAGGTTGCGGTGATGGCCATACAAATCGAAAATCAAAGTCGGCTGGAACAATGGTGCCCGAGTGAAAAACAGGAGGTGGTGCGTGATAACGTGCTTGCTCGTTTTCTAACTCTTCGTGGAGTTCGGTATCTCCAAAGGTGAGAAAGGGAAAGATTCTACAAAAGATTCATCACCGCCGACCGATCTGCTTCGATGATGAGCGGTGCGCGTGAAGTTCTTTTGGGAATCGATCCAGTTGTAGCTTGAGGAGCTGGAGCGATGGTTTCTGGTTGTTGGGTTTGGTTGTGAAGTAGACCCGCTTGCTTTGAGCCTCATTTGTCTTAACAACTTCGTTGGTCTCGGTGATTTTTCCTTTTCGATTGACTTATCCTCGGCCTTATCGGCGGCGTCATCGGACGATGATGAGATTTCTAGAGGTGGCTCATCATCAAAGTTAAAAGTTTGACGAGTAGTCTTGGGGCCAGACTTGCTCGTGCCTGGAACATCCGCAGGTGAGTCTTTTGGATTTGTCATGGGGTTGACTCAGCTTCTTCATCGCCTTGATCCCGAGAAAAGTGACATCGGGGTTGTCCTGGGAATCATGAAGTGCGCTGATTTCCTTCTCGGATGGGTCGATGATTGCGGGAGGGATGTTCTCTTCTTCACCTCTTTACCCCGGAAGTCTCAACCTCCCGTGGGCCTTCATTTCCTCCAAAGTCTCTCTTTGCTGCGAGGCCTTTGGTCCTCCCTTTCGACAATGTCACTGTGTCTCGGGGTCTTCTACGATGGCATCCATTGGAGTCTCAACCCCATGGATTGCACTTTCATCGCCAGTGTTAACTCCAGGGTTGTTCCTTCCTCGTGCCTCGACGCATCGGCGCGTCATTAGTCTTCGAGCGATTGGCACCTCACCGAGACAGTCTCACTTGCCCGAGCTTCGTTGATGGCAACTTGTTGTTCTTCTAGTGATTGTAATTTCTCTTCTTCGCCTCCTTGCTTCTTTGTCGAGTCATCTGCGCCTCCTCCTCCGACTGCTGCGGTGGAGGGAGTTTCCCCCTCAGGCGGCGCACCAGTGAGTGACTTGGAGTGGGGTCACTCGTCTCCGGACTCCCGCTGTTTCAATTGATGGTTCAGCCGTTGGGGGCGGTGGTAGCACACCTTCAATAGGGGTTGGCTCGACCGGGTCCCCACTAGCCCGGTTCATCGCCAGTTCCTTATTGCCTTCTTCCGAGTGAGTGGGGAAGTGGTAGCAGCAACATCAACGTGGCTATTTGCTGAACCACTCCCATTGGATCGATTTCACCGTGTTTTGGAGGACTCTCCTGGTCCCTCCATCGATCTTTGCTCGTGAAGGATTCTTGATTCATGCAATGCTTGCTGCATTTGTAACTCTTCTCTGTGGCAACAACATTCTCAGTTCCTCGTCACTTTCGGAGAAAACATCAAGGAGAGGATGGAAGTGTTCGTGTGGTGGAGATAGGCGATACTTGCCTTTTCACGTGCTTGGCTTCTTGACTTGCTTTGCTCTCTCCTTGTCCTTGTAGATTTGCGGGATGTCTGGCGGTTGTCCTCATCAAGTCTTTGGGAGCACAAAGATGTCGATCCAAGGAAGTTTAGCGATTCCTCTTCTTCTTCTATGAATTCGAGGCCGTTGGAACTGTTCCTTGACTTGCTCAACTTCCATTTTCTCCACTCACGCAGACGATTTTGGATGTCGGGTAAGGTGGAGATAGGATCATTACATCACTATCTGCTTGGGCTGGTTCTTCTTGAGTTTGTTGTGTGAGCTACAGTTGTGTCTTCGTGTTGCCTCTGTGATCGCCTTGGCAGACTTGGTCGTTTCATCAATTACATCTGGAGACTCTACTTCTCCGGTAGTCTCAGTATTTGTGTTAGGCCGAGTAACGGACTCACCGGTTTCTCTGTTCGGACTGTTTGACGAGTCTCCTTCGTCTCTGGTTTGTACCGGGGAATTTCTGTTGGAGGCGGCGTCCTCGAGTCTTGGCGGGGGCCGGTGCTTGTGTTTGTTTACGAGGAGGCGGCCGTCTAGGCTTGTCCGGTTCTCCTCCTTTTGACGATCGGAGAAGGTATTTGGGAGTCCTTCTCGATCGGCTAACAGGGGCGGTGACACGGTTCTTTGGAGCGGGTGACTCTGCTGCGGGCGGGAGCATGTTTGGTTTTTTCTTTGCTTTGCGGGGCGGCGATCTTCTTGGCGTGCGGGGGCGCACTTTTCTTCTTCTTAGGTTGGAGAGGAAGCGGTGTATCTTGAGGTCACCGTGATTCCCCTCACTTTGTGTCGCTCTCTTGGCATAAGCTCGCTTCGAGCACCGAGAGGGTTCGCTCGAACATCCTCTTGTTGACATGGAAAGCCTTCCCATGTCTAAGAGGTACTCCTTTCACCTCCGATGGCCGCCAATCACTAGGCCATATCCTAGGATCCTCCAAATGTGCCATCTTCTTTGAAGGACTAGTTCCCCGTTTTGACAGAGTCGGTTGTGAGATAAACTCGGCCCGATTTATCTTTTCTTCTTTTCTTCCATGATTGCACCATCACAACCAGCTTTGCCTTTGATAGTTGGTCAAAGCCGCCAAATTTGATGTCGATACATTTGGCAACTATGTCCAACAATTTATGATAATCCTCCTTGGCCATCTCTTGTTTCTTTGTGTATATAATTTTATCGGCAAGGTCGGACTTGGCTATCTCTTTCCATGCGTCGGCCAAGTTTACATCACTTCCTTAATTTCGATTTGCTCCTTCCCCGCAGGTAGTGAGCAATATTCAGCCAAATCCTTGGCGTTGATAGTCACCGCTTCCCGTGAACAGATGACTTGATTCCTTCATCGTGAATCTCGGCATTCACGTAGAATTGTGCGACCTCCTCCACATAGGTCATAGGATATTCCATCGTTAGAAAGCGGTTTTGATCCAGACGTTTCCAACTTCTCGCGATTTTCTTCACCAGGGTGTCGTCGGACCCTGCTTCACCATTAAAATCGAAATCCACGGTCGAACCGGTGTGGATTTGTTTTCCCAACTTGGTAAAATCATACGTTGGTGCCATTTCTCGAATAATTTCAAGGAAAAGTTCGAAATTTGATTTGAAGGTTGATAGGGTTTCGAGAGTATTTGCCTTTGCCTTTTGAGAGAAAGAGATTGAACAGTTTTTAGAAGTGTGAGAGAGAAACGCGATTTAAAATGGTTTAAATATGGTTTATGAAAGGGCGTGCGGCCAGGCGGTTTTGAATTGTGATCGAAATCAACGGCTTGGATTTCGCGCCTATTGAGCATTTCACGTCTCGTATTTAATGCGGCAAAGATTTATATCCAATCATAAGCTTAGTGTGCGGCTTTATGTCTCAGTACACATCATCATTATCTTTGACGTGTTCCTAAAAACATTCCCGCTAAGTTAAAACGATTTGCATTTTTGTCACTTTGCTTATAAGTTATTCAAACTTATCTCTTAGGCGATTTAACTCTACTCCTCAGCGATTCTCTTGTTGACTCGGCTATCACCGACTGACTAGGTGTAAATTGTCTTTCGATGGTGATTCTTGAGTTGATTTTTGTTTTTCGAGCTCTTTTTCACTTCTCTTCTGTTCTAATTTTCTTCTTTGATTAAATGAGTGTCACCATCAAATTAACCCCAACTCATGCTTGAGTTCTTCAAATCTTGACTCACATAATGGTTTTGTGAAGATGTCGGCTAGTTGTTTATCGGTTGAGATGTATTCCAAGATAATGTCCTTCTTTTCAACATGATCTCTTATGAAATGATATCGACATCTATATGTTTTGTTCTTGAGTGCAACACAGGATTTTGAGTGATTGCAATGGCACTTGTGTTATCACACATGATTGGAATTTCTTTTTCTTCAACTTCATAGTCTCTCACCGTTGTTGTCTCATCCATAGGACTTGGGCTGTAATTGCCCGCAACTATGTATTCTCGCCTTTCCACCAGAGGTGGCTATTGAGTTTTGCTTCTTGCTAAACCAGGAAATTAGTCTGTTTCCTAGCATTTGACAGTGCACGAAGTGCTTTTCTGTCCACTCTGCATCCAAAGATAGTCGAGTCTGAATAGCCAATTAGTCTCAAAACCACCTTCCTTTGGATACCATAGGCCTACTTCTTGGCTTCCTTTTAAGTATCTCGGTATTCTTTTAGCTTTCTTTGTCATATGGCTCTCTTTTGGAGCATTGAAATCTTGCACATACACCTACGGACAAAGGTGATGTCGGCACGCTTCTTTGTGAGATAGAAGCGGTGATCCAATAAGTGCTCTGTATCTTGTTTGATCTCTGAGCTTGCCATCCGCATCCATGTCCATTTTGGTGATGTGTTCATTGGTATTTTTACGAAGACTTCTCTTCCATACCAAACTTCTTCATTAAATCTCTGGTATATTTTGTTTGACTTATGAAGATTCCATCCTTCAATTTTTTTCACTTGAAGTCCAAGGAAAAATGTCGACTCTCCCATTATGCTCATTTCAAATTTGCTTTGCATGAGGTTTGAGAATTTTCACACAGACTCTTTGTTAGTGGATCCAAAAATGATGTCATCCACATATATTTGAACAAGCGATACTCTTCTTGTCTTGAATTACGAAGTGTTCTATCTACTTTTCCTTTTGTGAATCCATTTTCGATCGAGGAATTGTGACAGTATCATACCATGCTCTGGGTGCCTGTTTCAATCCGTGCACGGGGGCTTTCTTGAGTTTGTATACCTTGTCTCCAAGAGTCTTCTCGCTCAAATCCTGGAGGTTGTTCAACATACACTTCTTCTTCCAATAACCCATTCAGGGAATGCACTTTTTACATCCATTTGATATACGGTGAAATTCTTGTGAGCAAAGATAGGCAAGAAACATCCTTATAGCTTCCAATCTTGCTACGAGGGCAAATGTTTCATCAAAATCTATCCCTTCTTCTTGACAATATCCTTTGGCTACTAGTCTTGCTTTGTTTCTTACCCGTAACCTTCCTCGTTCATCTTATTTACGAATACCCATTTGGTTCCAATAACATTTTGATGTATGGGTCTTTGCACTAGTTCCCATACTTTATTTCTCTCAAACTGATTGACTCTTCTTGCATAGCTTGAATCCAATGTGTGTCATCCAATGCTTGTGACACATCTTTTGGCTCTATTGCGAGATGAAGCATGTGAACATAGCTTCTTGTTGAGTTCTAGATCTTGTTTTGACACCTTCTCTTATATCTCCAATGACAAGTTACGGTGGATGGTCTCTCGGCCATCTTACATCGAGTTGGAGTGAGTTAGGCGGATTGATCGACTTGCGGTTGTGTTCTTTGTGGTCGCTCTCTCATAATTACTTAGTTTGTAAATTTTCAAATGCTTTTGAGATTCACTATCTCATCTTCTTGAATTGATAATTCTGCTTGACTTGACATAGGGACTCTTACGTAGGGTTGGACGATTGACTTATCGGTGACTCTTCAATGTCTTCTCCATTTACATTTGGCTCATCGAATACTACATGAATGGATTCTTCCCGTAACCATAGTTCTTTTGTTGAGTATTCTCAGGCTTTGCTTTGTTGAGTATCTGAAGAAGATACCTCATCGACTTTAGCGTCAAAAGCCTTTAGGTTCTCTTTGCCATTGTTGTGGATGAAGCATTTACATCCAAATATCCTGAAATATGCAACATTTGGTTTTCTTCGATCCGGATCTCATAGGGAGTCTTTGTCACCGTCTATTTATCATACATCTGTTTTGGGTGTAGCAAGTTGTGTTGATTGCTTGACCCAAAATCTTTTTGGTAACCCCGCTTGACTAACATGGTCCTTCTTTGCTTCTTTGAGGGTTACTTTCCTTCTTTCTCGCAACTCCATTCTCACAAGGAGTCCTTGCGGTGATAGTTCATGACCAATACCATTCTCAATACAAGATCTTGAGTTATTATTCCATTGACAAACTCGGTTCCTCTATCGATCTTATTTTGATAATGGTTTGACTCTTCTCATTTTGTATCCTCTTCATCAATTTGTGGTAGCTTTTGTAGAGTTTCTTTTCTTCTTGCACATGAATATTGTCCATGTATATCTTGAGTAGTCATCTACTACCACCAGGGTGTATTTCTTTCCACTTATCTTTGGTTGGTTCCACTTGGGCCAAATAGATCCATATGAAGTAGAGATGCAATATTCTTGTTGAGGATGGGCATGTCTTTTCTTTGAAAGACGACTTGATTTGTTTTCCCTTCGACATGCATCACATATACTCTCCTTCTTGTATCTCTGAGTGCGGAAGTCCTTCTACCGGATGACTTCTTGCTAGCTTGTTAATTGTTTTGAAATTCAGGTGACTCAACTTTTTGTGCCACAGTGAACTTGATTCAATTTGTGCTCTTTTTGCTAGTAGATAGCGGTCTTTGGGTGTTGCGGTTGACCAATCCACTACATACATATTCTTACCTGTCTATTTCCTTGCGATACAACTTCATTTGATTCAATATCCTTGATTTGGCATATTCCCATGTTGAATCCAACATTGTAGCCCTTGTCACGAGTTGGTGATGCTTAGTAAATTGAAGTTTAGTCCTTCAACATATGCAACATCTGTGATTTCTAAACCATTCCTTTTGATGGATCCAATGCCTCTTATTTCACCAGGAGCTTCATTTCCTCCAAATATGACTTTTGCTCCTTTGACTTCCTTGAATTTTGATTTCTCTTATTTCTGTCATATGTCCGGAATGACCACTATCCATGTACCAGGTTCCTTGGCACTCCGTTGTTCCTTGAACCCTAATCAAGGAAATTAGGTTTTAGGTACCCATTCTTGTCTCCGGGTCCCGAGGGGTTAGAATTATAAGATGATCCAACCAACCTATAGCCACATGATTTGACTCTAAGAGGTTGCCATCTATCGATGCCATAATCATAATTAATCTTGGCAAATTGCTTGGGGATTCTAGGTTCATACAAATTTTGTCTTTTTTGTCGTATGCTGCATATGTGTTTTAGCAATTGCCTTTCTTGGGTAATTGTGGTGTCTTTGAGTGTAGTGCCTAGGTGCATATGTGTCTTTGATGAAAGCTCTTGTGCTTTTGGAATGGCCTTTCTTTGAGTTCTGGCCTTTGCCATCTAGGCTTATATTCCATAAGTCTGTCTTTGATAGTTTACTTTTGAAAAGTTTGGAGATCTAGTTCGGAACCGGTGCGGAGGGTTCAATGAACCAACCGCTCGATACCACTTGTAGGTCCCAAGAGGTGTAAGTGTAAGGTTTAGAAGGGGGTTGAATAAACCTTACCAAATTTTCGATTTAGGCCTTTTAAATCTCTGAGTTCTACAATTGTGTCCTTGATGGACATCAAATTAGTCACTCAAGAGAGTTAATCTCTCAACAATGATTTCGGTGAGTGTTAATAGAGTAACTCAAATTGTTGGCTATAAATTGACTCAAGCTTGTGGTTTTGTTTTTTATTGGAAGACTTAACACCCTTAAGTTTGATTAAGCAAGTTTTTACGACTTGATTTAGTACTTATAAATTATCAAATGGATAGCAAATTTATCGTGAGATATGAGCAATTAAAAGTGCGAGAAATTTAAATCTTTGAAATGTAAATGACACATAAAGTTTTTATAGAGGTTCGAAGATGGGGTAATTCTTCTACTCCTCTCTTCTCCAACTCTGGAGGAATCCACTAAGTAATGATCGGTTCTGAGTGGTAACAGTCCGGATACAAGTCTTGATCACAACAGCCGACTTGATCCTTTGGGACTCGATGTCCGAGACGCCTTGATCACTCGGTGGCTTCTCGTGCGACTCGGCTTCTTCACAGGCGTTGCCTTGCTACTCTGACTCACTTGCTTAAGCACTTTGGATTTGATCACGAAGCCCTCCAAGAGCTTAAGACTTGGTTCACCTTGAACCTTTCTACAATCCTTCCCGAATGTAGACCCCTTGTTTCAATATTTTCCTCTTCAACTAATTGAAGTTCTCTTTCCTTCACGAGGCAAGTGTTGGATTGATGTACTTGAGATGTAGGCTTGAGGATTGAGAATATTTCGAGTTTTTGATAAGCTTGTATATCTTCACGTGTGTGTCATTCATGCATTATTTTCTCAAACAAACTCCTCGGCCTTTTATAGTGAACTTTCAAAAATTTGCCCGTTGAAGAGATAGGCTTATTTTTGAAAGTCACTTTGCGATCGTTGGCTTGCGTTCTTGGAATTCTTTGTTTCCTCGTATGAATTGTTGTTTCACCTTTTCGAGTTCGACACGGTGTAGTGCTTCCCATTGGTTCATTCCAATTGCACGCTTCGGGGATGAGCACTCCGAGAAAGGTGGTATGGAGATATTACTTGTTTAAGTAAATCTCTTGATTTACGTAACTGCGGTTCTTTTCTGATTATCTCGACTTGATTGCATTTCCTTGCTTTCCCCCAGGTGACTTAGAGTCGACTTCCAATCATGGATGACTCTTGTCACTTGACTTGAGACTTGGCTTCTCTTGAGTTGACTTGGTGATGTTCCACTCACCGTATCTCTTTGCTTCTTGATCGAGTTCTGTCTGCTTTTCTTCTTTGTACTCACTGTCTCTCAACCAGATTTTCCTTCAAGCCTTCAGATTGTCTTCTTGCATGTTAGGGCGTAGTGACTTAACTCGGCTTTGGCCGCTCTAATTGTTTACAATACATTTCTGACAAGAAGAATTGGGGTGCCAACTTTCTATTCTAAGTTTTACATGGCATTCATCAAAATCTAAACAATAAAATTCCTAACACTCTTGTAGTTCTTGTTAAAGAACTTGTTAAATCTTTTAACCATCGTATTATTTCTTCCGGGTCAATTGCCTCTTTGACCTCGGCTCTCTTTCCATCTTTGACGATTAGAGCAAAATTGTTTTGGGTATTTGTCTCTTCCTGGTCTTTCCTTCTCATTTCTCAAACTCGTAGGCTTTGAGGTCCGAGAATAACTCATGATTGGATGTCTTTGATAGGTCCATGGAGTGTCTCAATGCCATGACCTTCATTTCCCATTCAAGCTGGAAGACTTTTTAGGATCTTCATACACATTTCATCTGTATATTCCTTTCCAAGTGTAGACAGCTCATTTGTGATTTACGTAAACCGAGCATCCAGTTGATCCAGGTTTTCTCCTGAGATCATTTTAAAGTTCTCAAATTTTTGTACAGACCCGATAGTTTGTTTTCTTTGATTTGCTCGAGCCTTCACAAATCAATGTCGGTTTGTCCCATTTCCTTAGCGGTTTTGCAAGATTTCACTTTATTGAATATGGCTTTGTCCAAGGTTTTGTAAAGAATGTCCTTGGCTACATTGTCCAGTTGTATCTTTTTCATCATTTGTCCACTCAATTCTTGGTTTTTCAACCATGACCGTAGTGCAGTCTTTGCATCTTCTTCTCCTTCACCGCAACTCTTCGTGACAAAATGTGTTCACCTTTAATATTTGCGAGAGGCCCATCTTCTATCACTATCCACATCTCATCATGTAATGTTTGATAGATGAGCACATCGCATACGAATTTTCCAATCATCAAATTCTTCAATAGTGAACATAGGAATGCGTGTTAGATTTGCTTCCATGATAATAACTTTTAATGAAAGAAAAGGGTTTTGAAAGTACTAAAGCGAGACTTTTGAAAAGTTTGGAGATCTAGTTCAAGAACTAACCGTGCGGAGGGTTCAATGAACCAACCGCTCCGATACCACTTGTAGGTCCCAAGAGGTGTAAGTGTAAGGTTTAGAAGGGGGGTTGAATAAACCTTACCAAATTTTCGATTTAGGCCTTTTAAATCTCTGAGTTCTACACACAATGTGTCCTTGATGGACAATCAAATTAGTCACTCAAGAGTTAATCTCTCAACAGACTTCGGTGAGTATTTAATAGAGTAACTCAATTGTTGGCTATAAATTGACTCAACTGTGGTTTTGTTTTTATTGGAAGACTTAACACCCTTAAGTTTGATTAAGCAAGTTTTTACTGACTTGATTTAGTACTTATAAATTATCAAATGGATAGCAAATTTATCGTGAGATATGAGCAATTAAAAGTGCGAGAAATTTAAATGCTTTGAAATGTAAATGACACAAAGAAAGTTTTTATAGAGGTTCGAAGATGGGGTAATTCTTCTACTCCTCTCTTCTCCAACTCCCCGGAGGAATCCACTAAGTAATGATCGGTTCTGAGAGTGGTAACAGTCCGGATACAAGTCTTGATCACAACAAATTGACTTGATCCTTTGGGACTCGATCGGAGACGCCTTGATCACTCACCGGGCTTCTCGTGCGACTCGGCTTCTTCACAGGCGTACGCGCTTTGCTACTGACTCACTTGCTTAAGCACTTTGGATTTGATCACGAAGCCCTCCAAGAACTTAAGACTTGGTTCGACCTTGAACCTTTCTACAATCCTTCCCGGAAAGTAGACCCCTTGTTTCAAGATATTTTCCTCTTCAACTAATTGAAGTTCTCTTTCCTTCACGGGTAAGTGTTGGATTGATGTACTTGAGATGTAGCTTGAGGATTGAGAATATTTCGATTTTTGATAAGCTTGTATATCTTCACGTGTGTGTCATTCATGCCTTTTTTTTTTTCAAACAAACTCCTCAGCCTTTTATAGTGAACTTTCAAAAATTTCCCGTTGAAGAGATAGGCTTATTTTTGAAAGTCACTTTGCGATCGTTGGCTTGCGTTCTTGGAATTCTTTGTTTCCTCGTATGAATTGTTATTTCACCTTTTCGAGTTCGACACGGTGTAGTGCTTCCCATTGGTTCATTCCAATTGCACGCTTCCTCGGGATCGAGCACTCCGAGAAAGGTGGTATGGAGATATTACTTGTTTAAGTAAATCTCTTGATTTACTCTGTGGTTCTTTTCGATTATCTCGACTTGACGCATTTCCTTGCTTTCCCAGGTGACTTAGAGTCGACTTCCAATCATTGGATGACTCTTCCATCACTTGACTTGAGACTTGGCTTCTCTTGAGTTGACTTGACTGATGTTCCACTCACCGTATCTCACCGCTTCTTGATCGAGTTCTGTCTGCTTTTCTTCTTTGTACTCGGTTGTCTCTCAAAGAGAGTTTTCCTTCAAGCCTTCATTGTCTTCTTGCATGTTAGGGCGTAGGCGACTTAACTCGGCTTGGCCACTCTAATTGTTTACAATACATTTCACAAAGAATTGGGGTGCCAACTTTCTATTCTAAGTTTTACATGGCATTCATCAAAATCTAAACAATAAAATTCCTAACACATTCTTCATCCAAAATCACTCCCAAATCGCGCGCCCATCTCTCAAAATTCTTTGCCTTGAAATTTCTTGTAATTTTTACCCAAATTCTCCTTTTAATCACTCCCCCATCACATTAGAACAACAATTTGCATTGTATTCAAGTGTGATTGAAGAAAATTGAAGATAAAGCATCTATGGTTCAAGTTCTTCACTTTGATTCAAAATTAAGTAAATTCGGTAAGAATTCCGTTTTTCCTTGCCAATTTCTTGTCATTTATGTAATGAGAATCATGATTGGTGCTAGCCTTGATATTTTTGCTATGTTTTGAATGAAAAACTCTTTGGAGCAATTTATCAAACACCTTGTGGGCTTGTGTAATTGAGGAGATTTTGGATGAAATATTGATGAATAAGGCATGGCCAATGATTGTTTAAGCTAATACTTGTCTAGAATGGCCATAATTCTTGCTTGCTTGGGGTAGTTGATCGATCAAAGTAAAGTAGGGAAGTGAATTTGCATCACCTAATATGTTAGCTTTAATCCCCTACTTTGTTGTTGCCATTGATGATATTGGGATGCTAATGAAATGTATTTCGGTACAAATCCTTCATGGCCGGCGAAGAAATCCCGGGGTGGAAAGAGACGTGAACGCGGGCGGCACAATGCGGCGTGGCACCGCCGAGGTCGACCAAAACATCATGCGGCATATGGGGTTGACTTGACAAACGCCGATGATCTTGAGCGATGGAATTGCTTGATTGGTCGCCAAATAGCTCCATCCCGCTATGCCGACGATGATTGTATCCAAACTTTGGGGATACATGAGGGGCGTTTGGCATCTCTTCGCAAAGGTTGGATGGACAAACTTCATGAGCCGAAGGTGGTCGACCTTTAAACGATATACATTGGGTTTTTGAGTACCGTGGAAGTACTCAAACAAGGCGGGACTTTTGAACCATATATGATAAAATTTCAGTTGGGGAACATTCGTAGACAACTGTCTATGACCCAATTGAACACCATCTTTGAGGTTCCAACAAACGCTCGTACCCGCCCGATGCCCCATTATGATCAATATGACTTCTGGAGAATGCTTGTGGAAACACCACAAACGGGGCCGATGTTGTATGCCGCGCGGACCGCCAAAGCCTCTTGGATCCGGAATCCAGTTTTCCGGTATATACAACGTGTGAGATCGCATCCTCCGTGTTCGCCGAGAAAATATTGGAGGGATGACTACTAAGGAGCTTTATCTACTCGGTGTATGGTCACAAATACCCCCTACAACACAAGGCCGTCAATTTCGCAGAGCAAATAGAACAGTTAGCTAGGCGGGAAGGGGGTACGATTTCTATAGGGGGCCTCATTACCCCTATTGCCCGACATTTCAACGTTGATTTCCGAGGCTTGGAGCCTATCCCGGGCAGCACTCGGGTTAATTTGGCATCGTTGCACCACATGAAGTTCATAGCAAACGAAGACAACACATTGGTACTTCTACAATAGAAAGGTGCTGCATTTCCGTTGCCTAACCCGCCATACACCACAGTCGATACATTGACGGACACCACCAACTTCCTAATGAAATCTGACGCACATAACCGAATTCTGGAAGGCTATAGAGGCAAGAAAGAAGCGTAGAGTTGAAGGATTCCTGGATGAAGAGGATATGGTGGCGGAGGAGGATGAGATACATGGACGAGAAATGGGGATGGAACCTCATCACCCCCAAATTGGATATGATATACCCGAGTCCTCACACGGAGACGATTACCCCCGACGTTCTCAAAACGGGGATCGTCCCGGTACTTCTCATAGTGGAGGACCCCAACGCGGCACTGATTTTCAAGATATGTTATATGCGTTTGGGGAGGACTTGCGTCGGCAAGGAGAGGAGTTGAGGCGGCAAAGAGAGGATTTGAGGCAACATAGGGCTGATTTTCTCGCGTTCAGCGAGCGATATGATCGGCGTTCCGAGGAGACGTGGCAAGTGCTCCAACAGCTACAAATGTGGCATATTTCTCAAGGCCACTTCCCACCGCCGCCACCGCAGTGATTCAGGTATATCCCCACATTTCGTTATTGAAATTCTATTTTTCCCCTTAGGACACTATAATTTCATTCAAGTTTGGGGAGAGAGATAGTATTTTAATATATGAAAAGTGTGGATACAAAAAAATGAAAAAAAAAATTCATGCATTTTGTGTTTTCATATAGTTGCATTAGAGCATTCTAGGTTGCATTTGCATTAGAGCACGTTTATAGCTTTAGCACATCTATTGCTTTCGTAGTGGTTAGAGAGTGAGTTGACCGGGCATGTTGCAACTTGTTGTTGTGTGTTGATTGAAAATTCATATTGTTGGGATTAGATGTTGGTTATGAGTTGATTGAGCCTTGAATAGATGTCAATGAAGAAGCTAAAAATATATATGTAAGTATGTTTGCCTTCAATTTGTTTGAAGTTGACAAGATAGTTAATTGTCTGCAACCTTTGCTAGCTCTTGAATCTTAATGCCAATCACATTAACTGTCTGCTTTATCAACACTGCAATAGGCATAATTAAGTCTTCAAAAATTCAAACAACTGCAACTACTAAAATAGTTATGAAAGTCATTTATGAGTTTATACATTTCTGCAAAGATATGATCAGATATTAGTTTATAAATTGTGCTACTAGTCAAGAACACAACTACAACACAAAAACAAGAACTATTAATAATCTAGACAATTTTAAATCAAGAAGGTGCATGTTAACAATCAACAGAGCCATGTTAATGCTATTATTATTATTCATTATTCTCTGTCCTCCATATGATAGCACGATATAAGTTTAACTATTACATCCTATGGTGACTCTCTGTTAATGTAGGAACGAATTGTACATAAAATGGGTCAAAGTTCATTCTCCCAGACTCAATTTGTTTCACAAGACGATGCTCTTGGTAAGGTTTTTGAAAAGCACCCGGACGTGTTCGTGGCCTAGGCTTTGGACCATGTCCATCCACTGCATTTGGATGTACTAATCCAAGAGTGTATGCAATGGAAAGGTCTTCCAATGATAGTCAAATGAAAGACTGTGTGGCTAGTTTGGAAAAAGAGTTGGCTACAACTAAATCTCAATTGGAAGATATGAAAAAGACATTTGGTAGGGCTCTTGTTACAGTTTTTCAAAATGCATTTGGAAAAGTCCCTGATCAATTTGCTACTTGACTAAACCAAACATCTGAAGTGGTATGTATTTTTGCCTTTCATGTTAGTCATAAATGGTTTCATGAATTATTCAGTAAGTAATACGTGATTGAATCAAGAAAAATGCTGCTTATAATAGAAGCATAAATGATGAAGTCAATGACTGGTGTCTATCAAAGATTTTCACTTATCATATTGACATGAGTGTCAAGCTTAAATATAATTGTGTTGCCCGATTCCTTTCAGGGTTCGGTCACCCTGAATATATATATATATATATATATATATATATATATAGGGAGGGTTATATAGGACCCAAGCATTATATGAGTACATAGGACCAAATCTAGGCCACATATCTACCTATTTCAATGGCTAGTATTAAAATCTGATTAATGCTTATAAAATATTTGATAAAACCGAAATGGGGCAAATTAGTCCATGTAAAAAATAAGGGGGTTGACTAAATCTAGTAAATCCCATGAAAATAGGAGCAGTTATCCATAATTGGTTCTATCTTACCTTACGGATGATGATATTAATCTTGATAAACCAATTAAATCTCATGAAAATAGGAGCAGTAACCCACCATAGGAGCAGTTACCCGCGATTGTTTACAATGTTGCTTAGTTATGCATAAACAATTGCTTGTGAATATGGAAAATATTGCTTATTTGTTTACGTATTTTGTGTTCTCCCATTAGATATAGTTTGCTGAAGAGAAAATGTGATGTTATGCAAAAAACAAAATGCTTATATAATATACTCATAATGTTTGTCTATTGAGTAATTGTTGCATATGGACAACAAACACCACTAATGTGTGTCTGTGTTTAAGAGAGAGCAATTTGGGGTGCTGCTTATTGACGTATTAAATATTGCTTATGTAAGCTTGTTTTATTGTTTTTTTAGCAAATTGTTCAGGAACCAAACAATTGTTTATTTAGTCCATATGTTTTACTGCTTATTGACGTATTAAGTATTGCTTATGTGTGCTTGTTTTATTGCTTTTTGAGCTTTTTGAGCAAATTGTTCAGGAACCAAACAAATTGCTTATTTAGTCTATATGTTTTACTACTTGTTGACGTATTAAGTACTGCTTATGTATGCTTGTTATACTGCTTTTTGATCAAATTGTTCATGATGCCAAAAAAATAAAATAAAAATAATTTGTCCATGTACTCAACTATGAATATACCAAAAAATTGAACATTCATCAAAGAAAATACGCAACTAACTCAAAACATCCCTATCGCAAACTACGCATGTATGTCAACTACTCAAAACCAATCATAAACTTAAATTCAAAAAAAATACTACACTATTCAATCATTTGATCAAAAATAAAAAACATAATCGTTTCGTTATGATCATATGTCATTCCAGCAAACTTCTCCGCTTCTCCCAAATTGAATTCCCTCTGTTCTTTCATATCATCCAGACAAATTGCAGCTGCATATTTCCTTGCGACCTTCCTTTTCCTACTCTCTTTTGCCATTTCCAAAGTAAAATCTATCCAAAAAAAAGTATCAGTCAACTATATGAAAAATAAGCAGAATATAAAGCATACGTGAGAATTAAAACAAACATATATAAGCATAATTAAAAGCATCAATGAGCAGTCAAAATCATGTTTAAAATAAAAATAAAAAAAGCAATCCAAATTTAACCATATTTCACCAATTAAATATAAGCAGAATATAAAGTATACATAAGCAGCAAAACAATCATATATAAGCAGTGAATATAAGAGAAAGAGTAATCATATTTAACCCATGTTTTACCTACTATTTTAAGCGAGAATATATAGAATACGTAAGCAATTAAACGAACTTGAATAAGCATTTATAAAAATCTCAATAAGTAGTTTCTAATGCATAAAAACGTAGCAATCCTAATTAACCCCTATTTCCTCACTTTATTTTTTCAATTAAAATAGAACACTCCTAATTAATCCCTATTTTCCCACTTTGTTTTTCAATTAAAAACATTATTTACTAAAAACAAGAAATGAGTCAACCTAAGCGAAGAAAAAAACACGGATAAGCAATATTCGAAAATCAATAAGCATTTGCCACATACTTGAAAAAAAAAAAAAAACAGGCAATCCTTAAACCCTATTTCCCTAAATTTTCTTCTTATTACAAATGTCAAAACAATTTACCCAAACTCCAAACTAAAATAAAAAACATAGCAACATCTTCAAAAATCCATGAAAAACACAAGAAAAATACTCTAAACAATACACCCTAAAATTCCAACAAAAATGAAACAAAAAAATTAGAAATCCACAATAATTCTAGGGTTTGAAAACTGCAGCAAAAACAAAAAATTTATAAAAAATCAGAAATATTATACATAATCATAAACTTGTAAAAAAGACTAAAACCAAAAATTCTCAAAAAAAAATACAGAAAACATGAAGAAAAACAAAACCTTGTTCCAAGACCGGAGAAGATGATATTGTCGTCAACTCGGAGAAGACGATGTTGCCGTCGATTGAATCGAAGAAGATGATATTACCGTCGGGAGGGTGCTGTCCAGTCGGAGATGGTATTGGCCGCCTCGAAGAAGTGCCGTCGAGAGAGAGGCCAGGAGATGATGAGAGGGAGCAACAATGTGTTTTCGAGAGGGAGAGAAGAAGATGTGTTTCACAGAAAAGAAGACTTGGAATGAAGATATCAGAATGAAACAGTCTATCAAATGAGATCCCATAATTCTAGGAACGTGAATAAGCACAAGCAAAAATAACTCCCCTCTAATAAATGATATTAAGTTGGACTGACCAAAAAGTCATTTTCTCCATAAGTTAACCATAAAAAAATCAAAAACTGATTAATCTAGACCGTTTAAAAAATAACTCAATGCTCCAGATTTGGTCTCACGTACTTACATAACTCATCTGGACTCACCAGATCCAAACCCTATATATATATATATATATATATATATATATATATATTGACTATTTCTATATGAGGCAATATATTTATATTTTGATTTGTAATGTAGGCACCAGATGCAGGAAGCAGTCATCAGCCTCCATCGGGAAATGAAAGACAATATTCATCCTCAAGTCATGATGTAAATGGGCATTCACATTCTTCATGATTTTGTGATATTTCTAGTATGTTAAAGAATTTATATTTTTGTAGGATATGTTGAATGATATTGTTGTTTGAATTTTTATTTTGTTCAATGATATTACTATTTGATTGTACAGGGATATCAGATGTCTTGTTGAAATTTTGAATGTACGGGACATGGAAAAGAAATATAATAGTGTAACATTTAGCGGTGTCTATAAAGCGTGACCAAAAATATAAAAATTTATATGATTCAAATTTAGCACTGGTTGGGAATCGTTTCAACATAAAAAAATGGCTCTAAATAAATGTATTTTGAAAAAATAAATACTAACAACGGTTATAAATGCGATTGATAACGTAAAATTTAAGCCTAAATTGTGAAAAAGAATCTTAGTGGCGGTTCCAAAACAAATCACAAAAATAAATCCGCTGATGATTTTACGGCGGTTAAACCACTGCTAACAATTAAATAAGTGTCACTAATTTGGTGGTGGATCACAAACCGCCGCTACAATTAACAAAATCGCCGCTAAATTTGTGGCGATTCCAACCGCCACTAAATAAACGTTTTGGGGGACATTTATTGTTTAGCGACATCTTTACCAACGGTTCCCAAAACCGCTGCCAAATTGCTCGCGACGCACTTTCGGTGGCGATTATGGAAATGCGGTTAAGCAGTTGGTGGCCGTTTTAAACGCGCTAAACGAAAAAAATAACCGCCGTTAAATCCATTTTTTCCTCGTATTTATTACATTATATATATTTTCATATTATCCTTGTGAGACCCCGAATTTTAACGTGAGATTCGGTGTTATGTAGTGATTATTTATTTGGCTATGTATCACAAACCTATTATTAATGAAACTCGACTCTATTTTTATTTATTCCTTCCAACGTCAATTACGCATTTCACATTTTTAGAGCTTAGCAATTTTATATTCTTCCTCTAGTATTAATACTTGATCGAATGACTACTACTTTAGGAATATTAGACCTCCAACAATTTAGGAGTACATTCCAATCCTTATCCTAATATTTCATCTTATTCTATAATTCATCCCAACCAATTTCCCAATCAATTTTTTTTTAAAAAAAAAAAAAAAAAATATTTTTTTATTTTTTAAAAATTTCGAAAATTACCATAAATGGGGAGGTTGTTTCATATTCTTTTCAAGACCTACAATTATATATGTATATATATATATTTACATATATATATTAATTTTCTTTTCTCAACTTTTGGTCACATGCTTAAAGGATGGACAAATTTTTCTTTCCACCAAATTCTAATAAATAAAAATACCAACACCATGATTATTATTCCCTCCAACTTTTGGCTCCTTGTCTTAGGGAATCAATCATTTTGTTATTTTTTTCTTTATCTATCAATATTATTCATTTCATAATTATCATAAAAACACAAGACTTGCTTCCATTTTCCTCTCTAAAGGATCAAATTCTTCAAGCATAAGGTAAGAATATCTTCATTTCTCCCAACTCTATTTTTCTTCTCCAATCCTCAACCTTATACCTTCACCATCTAATAATGTTGAATCCTTCTTGTTGAGGTACTCCTAGAAAAATTCTTGAAGAATTAGAGACCTAGATTTGACTACAAACTTGAAGAGGAAATTCAAGATTTCATATTATTAAGGTGAGAAAATTATGGTTTTAGTATTTTTCTCTTGACAACATGAAGAATTAATTTTTGACTCAAGAATATAAATTTTTGGAGTTTAGGGGCTGACCTACATCATCTCAAGTGGAGGTTAGAGGCTTGAAGGAAAATTTCCATTTTTGAGACTACTTGAAGATATTAAGGTGAGTAGTAACCATTTGGTACTAGTATATTTTCTTTTGACTTGAGACTTTAATTTTAACACCAAAATATGGTTTGGATACCATTTAGGGGCTGATCTTCAAGAGTTTTAGTCAAGAAGTTGATTCAAGGAAGAAGACCACATTTTAGATCAACCCGAGAAACTACTACGAGGTGGGTGGAAAAATTCTTTCAACTTCTAGGTGTTTTAAATTGAAAATATGCATGTAGTATTTTGTTATTGAGCACTTGAGATATATATTATGTATTGCATGCTATTTTCTTGTATCAAGTTGGAAAAATTCTCAAGTGTTGCTCAAAAATGTGATTTATCGAAAAATAGGGCATACATGCACATTTTATTGTTATACTTGATGAAATTTTGTATGAGAAGGATATGTATGTGTATGACTCTTGAAATCTATGTTTTGAATGATTTATAACCTGGACAAGTCGAGCATAATTGATTAAATTGCAACTTTTGGACTTAAAATGCAAAAATGGAAAGTTGGTGGACTTAATTGCAAGAAAAATAAAATTTAAGGGACCCCTCTGTAATTTTCGATTTTTGGGACTGAACTCAGGTTCAAAAATTATGTTTTGATATTTTAATAAAGTTTTAAGAGTTTTTAGATAAATAAAATCAACCCTTGAAAGCCCAAGGACTAGATTGTAAAATTTGAGAAGTTTAGGGCTATTTTGCAAATTTCGAAACTGT
This sequence comes from Rehmannia glutinosa, assembly GCA_016081115.2. Classification (NCBI taxonomy): domain Eukaryota; kingdom Viridiplantae; phylum Streptophyta; class Magnoliopsida; order Lamiales; family Orobanchaceae; genus Rehmannia; species Rehmannia glutinosa. The sequence continues at coordinate 24,284,201 of CM071931.1, read as the reverse complement.
ACCAGACCCTAATTTTGAAATTTGAAATTTTAACTCTTAAGGGACTGGAAATAACATATTTTAAGTGTATTCCAAAAATCCAAGTGTTTAGAGCTTGGAAAGTAATTTTTAAAAATTGAGGGACCAAATTGTAAAAGATTAAACTTGAGGACCCAAATGAAATTTCAGGACTTATGCAGCCCATGCACCTGGAAATACTAATTTAACTATAACATAATTATATTTTGGACCCAAGGTTCAAATTTCATAACAATTGGACCCCTAAAAGCCTTAAAGGCAATTATTTCAAAATGGGACAAAAATGAGATTTTCAAAAGTTAAGGGACCTATACTTATGGCGTTTTAAAACTGTTTTTGTTCCAATATCCCACTAACCTTAGTGACATTTTCCAACTGGAATCACATTAAAAGCCCTCCCGGTTTGTGAGTTCCGATTATTTTAAACTTAAGGCCCGAAATGACAATTTTAACAAATTTGGGGCCAATGTGAGAATTTTATAAAAACTCGACCTCAAAACTTTAAAAACCTGAATCTCTGAACAATTTAGAGATTTTAGGAACTGACCTCATAATTTTTCAAGGTCGGGATATTTATTTATTCAATTTTTAACCCCAAAAGTATTGGTTTTTACAAAACGGGGCTAATTGTAAATTTTTCTTTTTATCAAGGACCTAACTTAAATTATTTTTCATTTACTAAAACAGCCCTGGACCCTCTGACTTTAGTTATTAATTAAAATATTTTATTTTCTCAAAAACTACTTGACTTATCGGATCGTCTTGACCGATTAAAACCCAATCGCGGGCGACTTCCTCGTGTTGCGATTTCGAATCTATAACGGACTTATGTTCCACCTAATCTTTCAAGATATCGAAGATTGCTTATCCTCCCGATAATCATCTTCATCCAAATAACTCCACCAACGCCATAATTACTTTACGCAAATTTTCGAAAACTTTTTATGAATCGCTTCCCGAATCAATATACTCATTGCTGGTTGACTACGAACGTGTACTTAATTTCTTGCTGAGTCAACTTGGTGTGTCGAGCTCACGCGTCGGAATGGATACGTCGGGGATGGAACCGGCAGCTCGGCTGCTATTCCACTCTTCCTCCCCCCATCGTCCTAATCCATGGCGGGACGGAGTTTGTCCAAGGGGAAGCGGTCGTAGTACTTGAGGTATAATCATGATTATGACAAATCCGAGCCTTGCTAGCTCCACTTGTGGATTTTGTCTTTGCCTATGGAGCGATAAGGTGACAGTCTTGGACCATCTTGCTCGGGAGTTACAAGGAAGAACGAAGGAATCGCTTGTCGATCCACACGATTCCGGAGTTAATCGGACCCGTTTGGTTGGCGCTACAAATCCGTGCGCAACCGCTTACTTGTATTGCATAGGTTGGCGCTACAAATCCGTGCGCAACCGCTACTTGTCTTGCATAGGATTGGCGTTACAAATCCGTACGCAATCCTCATGTTTACTTGGACCATAGTGCCTGCTTGACCATGAACTGTTTTCTCAAATTGTATAAGTATATTACTTAATATGTTTATCACGACGCTTGTGGACTGTGTGTGAAATCATGCATCATCTCTCACACGTTTTCATACAACTAAATTTCTCGCATTAACTATTTATATCGCCACACTTGCACACGATCACCCCATCCACTGAGATTTTTGTCTCATTCCCTCCTGTTTTCTAACCTTTAGATGAAGAGTACGCTGAAGGCACCGAACCTCTGATTGAATCCCTATCGATGTTGTGGAGCGACATTTCCTTTTTCTTTTATTTGTTGTTGGACTCCTTCATTTTATTTCTCGTTTGGTGTAAGTTAATTAAGATAATCTTTTGGGTTGTATTCGGATCTTGACATCGCTGGACCTTAAGATGTAATTTGTACTCGTGGTTATTTTAAATTCCGCATTAGACTCTATTTTCCTTGGAATTTTGTATCTTTGGTTTATTTGTTGATTTATTTGTTTAAGTGATTGATCGTTGTCGCGTCACGTTTGGGCGTGACATGTGGTATCGAGCTCGGCTAGTAAGATGGAAACTTACACCGAAATGACCGAGATAGGACCCTGACCGTGTTGGGTAGTCACCGTGACTTGACTAATTAAGTTGTGAAATCGATTTCAAAAATGGCATAGAACCATATTATTGATGTTTAGGTTAAGCTAAAATTTATACTTGGAGAATCCATAGTCATACTTGATTTGACTTAGCCGACTTTTTTGACTGACTTTCCTTAGTTATTCTTTCCTTGTTCTTCCCTATCTTTTCTTACTTGACCGATCCTTCTTAGTTTGGCTTGTTCGGGATGGAGCCGACGCCACCTATCCGGTGGGAATTATTGGAGGCCCGCGAGCGTGATTACTTCCGGGCATACACGAACCACGGGCACCGGAATACCTTCGAGCTATCTCGGAATGGCGGAAGAACGCCGCCGCAACCAAGAACACACCTCCTCCGGCAAAGAGCCAAGAGGAGAAGAACAATCTTACCCTCCTTGCTAAGGATCGCGAGGATACAATCCGTGCTCGCGAGGATCAAATCCAGTCAATCCGGGAACACTTGGAAGTTACTCGCACGAAGATGGAACGCGCCAAGGAAGGCCGCTGAAGTGGGAAAGGGAGGCATACATGTCGAGAGGCACCATCGATCGTCTCAAGATACTATCATCAAACAAATGCAGGTGATAGAGGACCTCACACATGCCTTAACTCAGCGGGATCTTTGCTTTGGAGGCCGCCGCCTTAGCGGCTAATGCACCACCGTTGCCACCACCCGAGGCGGAACCCATGCCCGACTTCGAGGCCGATAATGAAGAGGATCCCGGAGGATCTGAAGAAGATCCCGAAGAGGATCCCGATGAGGATCAATGGAAGATGAAGAGCCCGAGGCGCTTGAAGCCGCCCACTCGATGATGCTCCGGATCGGAGGCGGTGGCGATTTAGCCGGCGGCTTAATCTTGAGTGGTACCTCGGCCCGATCGAGATCCGATTATGGACGAGGCCGCTAGTGATGATGACGGCGACCTCACCGAGTAGATAACTTATGTGCTAGATTTTAGTCGATGCTTAATTCCATCTGTTGTATTTTGTTTTTCGATTGTACCTTAATCAAGTTGTATCCTGACTCTAGTTTATCTTCGATTTTATATTCTTGTTGTATGAACTCATTCGGTGTATTCAAATTTCACATCAATGAATATACTTTTTCTACTTATTCTATGTCTTGTGTATTGTTGTTGTGATATAACTTGTTATATGCAAGTACTTATTGAAATCATTCCTTTCTCGAATTGTAGCTAAACTACAAGTACATGGGCTGGAAACCGTGGACGAGGGAGACCTCGCCGTATTCCCCGTAGGTATGTGGATGTACCCAGGAGAACGGGTACCCTCCCGAACTACCACCACCTCCTCCGCCAATCACAGGAGATAACCTAACTGCAATAGCCTTGCAAATGAGATATTGGTTTTTATGAGGCAACAAGCGAGCCTCGTCGGCTGGCTAACCATGAACCTACTCGAGAGACGAATGACCGCACCTTGGAACGGTTTTTTTACGATTCGACCCCGACTTTCTTAGGGAACCGGATAGCGTGAAAGCGAGAAGAATGGATCGGAAACTGGAGAATATCTTCAATGCTCTCAATACTCGGGGAACAAAAGGTTACGCTCGCCGTGTTCCGACTAGAATCACCGCTCGAGATTGGTGGAGAACAGTTGAGAGAAAGTGGGAACAGGACCAAATAGATAGGACATGGGAAAATTTCTGGTGAATTCAATGAGCAATACATACCTCAAGTCGTGAAGGAGGCACGCGGGATGAATTCCATAGGTTGAGGCAGGGGAACATGTCGTGGCCCGATGAGTCTCAATTCCATCGGTTATCCAAATATGCCCCGAACAATCGGCACGGAGCGGACAAATTGTATAAGTTCACACGGGGACCGGAAGGCGAACTCGAAACAACTTTTGATTTGTTGAAATAACAACATACTCAGCCTTGATAAAAAGCGACCCTCGCATTGAGTCGGGACTTAACCGCATTGGTCGATTAATTTGAATAGGCCATCGAATGCAGTCTCAAAAGGACAACGTGGGACAACCATCAAGGCCGCTGTTAAAATTGAAAGGGCCATTGTTAAGACGAGAAAAAGGAAAGGACCGTCTGGGAAAACCGGCCAAGTATGTACACATTGCCAAAACCGGGTCATCTTTGCCAATGATCGTTGGCGTAAACATGGAAGGTGTTTACGCTGTGGTAGTAATCAACACCAGGTGAAGGATTGCCCGAAATACGAAGACCGGACCAAACAGTGCAACCACAAGTGCTAACGCTAACGCCAGGGTAATAGCTGGCAAGGATGCCTGCCGAGCATTTGCACTAGCCGGACATGAGGCTCCGAAGGCAACGACGTGGTGGAAGGTACGCTTCTAATATCTAGCCACTACGCTAAAGTACTATTTGACCCTGGATCAACGCATTCATTTGTCGCACCACATTTTGTACACAAGTTGCATGCATGCATGGAACATATGCCTATAGGTTTAGAAGTGTCCACTCCTATGGGCGCAAGCCGAATAATGAGATATTATCTATAATGCATGCGAAGTTAAGATTGATGAGATAAACTTTCCTGCCGATTTGATCTTGCTACCTATATCCGAATACGACATTATATTGGGAATGAATCGGTTGTCGCACACCATGCACAAATGGACTGCCATCGCAAGTCCATTAAACTATGTGAACCCTGTTAAGCCCGAAGTGGAAATTTCGGGAAGGGCACGGGTTAAGATTGCCCCAATCATTTCAGCAATGAAAGCGGGAAGACGATCACTAGAGGGGCACAAGGGTACTTGGCGTTTGTAATTAACAAACCTAAGGTTGAGACACAAATTAATCAAGTACCTATAGTATCGGAATATACAAATGTATTTCCACAAGAACTCACCACTGTCCCTCCGGATAGGGAAGTTGAGTTCACCATCGAGTATTACCGAAACCGCCCCGATCGCGGGCGCCGTATAGAATGGCTCTGTTGAGTTGCAAGAGTTGAAGACTCAATTACAAAAGGCGATGGATGTGGGATTTATCCGACCGAGCACGTCTCCGTGGGGAGCACCGTCTTGTTTGTCAAAAAGAAAGATGGCACATTAAGACGTGTGTATAGACTATCGCGGACTTAACGCGTGACCATCAAGAACAAATATCCCCTCCCGAGGATAGACGAATGTTTGATCAACTTCAAGGAGCGACGATGTACTCAAGTTTGATTTACAACAAGGATATTATCAATCAAGATCCGTCGAAGAAGAAGACGTTTCCAAAATGGCATTTCGGACCGGATATGGACACTACGAGTTTGTAGTGATGCCTTTGGTCCGACAAACGCACTGTCAACGTTTATGGATCTGATGCATCGAGTTTTTCAACCTTATTTGGATCAATTCGTAGTGATATTCATTGATGACATACTCGTATACTCTAAGTCTAGAGAAGAGCATGAACGTCATCTGAAAATTGTTTTGGAGACACTACGGGAGCACAAATTGTATGCCAAATTCAGCAAGTGCAAATTTTGGCTTAGTGAAGTCGCATTCTTGGGACACATAGTATCCGTGACCTTTGGGATCACCGTAGATCCTTCGAAGGTGCGCATGCAGGTGGTTGAATGGAAACAACCGAGTTTGTAACGGAGATCGAAGTTTCTTAGGATCGGGCCGGATATTATCGAAGATTTATCCAGAATTTCTCCAAGATAGCCGGACCACTCACTCGACTAATCCAGAAGCAAGTCAAGTTTGAGTGGAATGACAAGTGTGAGGCTAGTTTCCAAGAGCTGAAGAAACGACTTACTACAGCTCCAGTCTTAGCCCTTCCAAAGGGAATAGAAAACTTTGTCGTCTACAGTGACGCATCAAAGGAAGGACTAGGAGCAGTACTCATGCAGGAAGGAAAGGTCATTGCTTATGCATCACGAAAGCTCAAGCCGTATGAGGCCAATTACCCAATGCATGACTTGGAATTGGCGGCGGCGATATTCGCGTTAAAGAAATGGAGGCACTGTCTCTACGGAGCAACATTCACGGTTTACACGATCATAAGAGCCTAAAGTATCTATTCTCTCGAGAAGGATCTCAATTTGAGGCAACGGAGATGGATGGAGTTAATTGAGGATTATCACTTTGATATTCAATACCATCCAGGAAAGCTAACGTAGTAGGACGCGCTTGAGCGAAAAGGAGAGTTTAGCGAGGCTAATGATTCGAGAGTGGAAATCATTAGAAGAATTGAGCACTTGGAATCCGGCGAGAACCAAGATCTCGAATTTCATGTGCTAATATCTCGATTAAACCCGATCTACCGAACGAGATCAAAGTAACACAGGGGATTGACGTGCAACTTCAAAAACTAAAAGAGAAGATACTCAAAGGAGAGAGATCGAATTCTCGATGTGGAAGATGGGACCATCAGATTTCGAATAGAATTTGTGTACCGAGTGATGAGCAACTTAGGAACAGAATCCTCTCGAAGCACACCGTTCGAAATACACTATACATCCTGGAGGAAACAAGATGTATAAGGACTTGAAACAAAGACATTCGGTGGGCAAACAAGAAGAACCGGTAGCAGAGTTCGTTGCGAGATGCTTGACTTGTCAACGAGTAAAAGCTGAACACCAACGACCATCCTGTTTATTACAACCGTTGAGAATTCCCGAGTGGAAATGGGAACACATAACGATGGACTTCGTGACGGATCTACCGAGGACTAGACGAGGCGATGATGCTATATGGGTAGTCGTGAGACCGACTCACGAAATCGCACACTTCCTACCCATGAAGAAAACCGACGCCTGCGAAAACTTGCGCAAATTTATATCAGAGATCATTCGACCGCATGGAGTGCCAGGTCGATATAGTGTCGACAGAGACCCGAGATTTGTCTCCGTTAAAATGCTTACATAAGGAATTGGGTACCTCACTAAGTTTCAAAGACAAAGAAGACATCCACAAACCGATGGCGGTCTGGCGAACAATTCAAACCCTGGAAGACATCTCATGAGCATGTACGTTGGACTTCCAAGGAAGTTGGGATTCGTACTTACCATTGGCCGAGTTCGCCTATAATAACGACTATCGTGCCACAATTGGGATGGCACCTACGAAGCCTTGCGGGCGAAAGTGTAGATCTCCACTACACACGGGAGATTGATGACCAATGGACTCCAAAAGAGAAACGAAAGTCGCCCTCGATTCCAAAGGTCGACTTAGTTCGGAGGCCATGGAGAAGGTCAAGTTGATTAAGGAACGGATCCGCATGACTCGGCCGCCAAAAGAGTTACGCAGACAAGAGGAGAAAGGACTTGGAATTTGAAGCGGAGATGAAGTATTCCTCGATGTCTCCACGGAAAGGATTGATCAATCCAAAGAAAGGAGGCAAGTTGAGTCCGAGATATGTTGGACCTTACAAGATTTTGCGGAGGATCGGGAAGTTAGCCTACCGACTTGAGTTCACCGGCACAAGACGCTGGAATGCACGATGTATTCCATGTATCGAGATTGAAAAGGTATCAACCGGATCTGAGCACATCATCACTCGTGATGCTCCTCCTCTAATGGAAAATTTATCTTACACCGAAAACCAATCAAATCATTGACCAAATGAGTCGTCGGTTGCGTAAGAGAGATTCAATGGTTAAAGTTGTATGGCGGAATCACAACCGGGCGAAGACGCAACGTGGGAGATGGAAGAAGACATGAGGAATCAATATCCGAATTGTTAAAGAGAATTTGGGGACCAAATTCTTTTAAGGAAAGGTGAATGTGAGACCCCGAATTTTAACGTGAGATTCGGTGTTATGTAGTGATTATTTATTTGGCTATGTATCACAAACCTATTATTAATGAAACTCGACTCTATTTTTATTTATTCCTTCCAACGTCAATTACGCATTTCACATTTTTAGAGCTTAGCAATTTTATATTCTTCCTCTAGTATTAATACTTGATCGAATGACTACTACTTTAGGAATATTAGACCTCCAACAATTTAGGAGTACATTCCAATCCTTATCCTAATATTTCATCTTATTCTATAATTCATCCCAACCAATTTCCCAATCAATTTTTTTTTAAAAAAAAAAAAATTTTTTTTATATTTTTAAAAATTTCGAAAATTACCATAAATGGGGAGGTTGTTTCATATTCTTTTCAAGACCTACAATTATATATGTATATATATATATTTACATATATATATTAATTTTCTTTTCTCAACTTTTGGTCACATGCTTAAAGGATGGACAAATTTTTCTTTCCACCAAATTCTAATAAATAAAAATACCAACACCATGATTATTATTCCCTCCAACTTTTGGCTCCTTGTCTTAGGGAATCAATCATTTTGTTATTTTTTTCTTTATCTATCAATATTATTCATTTCATAATTATCATAAAAACACAAGACTTGCTTCCATTTTCCTCTCTAAAGGATCAAATTCTTCAAGCATAAGGTAAGAATATCTTCATTTCTCCCAACTCTATTTTTCTTCTCAATCCTCAACCTTATACCTTCACCATCTAATAATGTTGAATCCTTCTTGTTGAGGTACTCCTAGAGAAAATTCTTGAAGAATTAGAGACCTAGATTTGACTACAAACTTGAAGAGGAAATTCAAGATTTCATATTATTAAGGTGAGAAAATTATGGTTTTAGTATTTTTCTCTTGACAACATGAAGAATTAATTTTTGACTCAAGAATATAAATTTTTGGAGTTTAGGGGCTGACCTACATCATCTCAAGTGGAGGTTAGAGGCTTGAAGGAAAATTTCCATTTTTGAGACTACTTGAAGATATTAAGGTGAGTAGTAACCATTTGGTACTAGTATATTTTCTTTTGACTTGAGACTTTAATTTTAACACCAAAATATGGTTTGGATACCATTTAGGGGCTGATCTTCAAGAGTTTTAGTCAAGAAGTTGATTCAAGGAAGAAGACCACATTTTAGATCAACCCGAGAAACTACTACGAGGTGGGTGGAAAAATTCTTTCAACTTCTAGGTGTTTTAAATTGAAAATATGCATGTAGTATTTTGTTATTGAGCACTTGAGATATATATTATGTATTGCATGCTATTTTCTTGTATCAAGTTGGAAAAATTCTCAAGTGTTGCTCAAAAATGTGATTTATCGAAAAATAGGGCATACATGCACATTTTATTGTTATACTTGATGAAATTTTGTATGAGAAGGATATGTATGTGTATGACTCTTGAAATCTATGTTTTGAATGATTTATAACCTGGACAAGTCGAGCATAATTGATTAAATTGCAACTTTTGGACTTAAAATGCAAAAATGGAAAGTTGGTGGACTTAATTGCAAGAAAAATAAAATTTAAGGGACCCCTCTGTAATTTTCGATTTTTGGGACTGAACTCAGGTTCAAAAATTATGTTTTGATATTTTAATAAAGTTTTAAGAGTTTTTAGATAAATAAAATCAACCCTTGAAAGCCCAAGGACTAGATTGTAAAATTTGAGAAGTTTAGGGGCTATTTTGCAAATTTCGAAACTGTACCAGACCCTAATTTTGAAATTTGAAATTTTAACTCTTAAGGGACTGGAAATAACATATTTTAAGTGTATTCCAAAAATCCAAGTGTTTAGAGCTTGGAAAGTAATTTTTAAAATTGAGGGACCAAATTGTAAAAGATTAAACTTGAGGACCCAAATGAAATTTCCAGGACTTATGCAGCCCATGCACCTGGAAATACTAATTTAACTATAACATAATTATATTTTGGACCCAAGGTTCAAATTTCATAACAATTGGACCCCTAAAAGCCTTAAAGGCAATTATTTCAAAATGGGACAAAAATGAGATTTTCAAAAGTTAAGGGACCTATACTTATGGCGTTTTAAAACTGTTTTTGTTCCAATATCCCACTAACCTTAGTGACATTTTCCAACTGGAATCACATTAAAAGCCCTCCCGGTTTGTGAGTTCCGATTATTTTAAACTTAAGGCCCGAAATGACAATTTTAACAAATTTGGGGCCAATGTGAGAATTTTATAAAAACTCGACCTCAAAACTTTAAAAACCTGAATCTCTGAACAATTTAGAGATTTTAGGAACTGACCTCATAATTTTTCAAGGTCGGGATATTTATTTATTCAATTTTTAACCCCAAAAGTATTGGTTTTTACAAAACGGGGCTAATTGTAAATTTTTCTTTTTATCAAGGACCTAACTTAAATTATTTTTCATTTACTAAAACAGCCCTGGACCCTCTGACTTTAGTTATTAATTAAAATATTTTATTTTCTCAAAAACTACTTGACTTATCGGATCGTCTTGACCGATTAAAACCCAATCGCGGGCGACTTCCTCGTGTTGCGATTTCGAATCTATAACGGACTTATGTTCCACCTAATCTTTCAAGATATCGAAGATTGCTTATCCTCCCGATAATCATCTTCATCCAAATAACTCCACCAACGCCATAATTACTTTACGCAAATTTTCGAAAACTTTTTATGAATCGCTTCCCGAATCAATATACTCATTGCCTGGTTGACTACCCTAACGCGTGTGCTTAATTTCTTTGCTGAGTCAACTTGGTGTGTCGAGCTCACGATCGGAATGGATACGTCGGGGATGGAACCGGGCAGCTCGGCTGCTATTCCACTCTTCCGGCCCCATCGTCCTAATCCCGCAATCGAGGGACGGAGTTTGTCCAAGGAAGCGGGTCGTAGTACTTGAGGTATAATCATGATTATGACAAATCCGAGCCTTGCTAGCTCCACTGTGGATTTTGTCTTTGCCTATGGAGCGATAAGGTGACGGTCTTGGACCATCTTGCTCGGGGAGTTACAAGGAAGAACGAAGGAATCGCTGTCTCGATCCACACGATTCCGGAGTTAATCGACCCGCTTTGGTTGGCGCTACAAATCCGTGCAACCGCTACTTGTATTGCATAGGTTGGCGCTACAAATCCGTGCGCAACCGCTACTTGTCTTGCATAGGATTGGCGTTACAAATCCGTGCGCAATCCTCATGTTTACTTGGACCATAGTGCTGCTTGACCATGAACTGTTTTCTCAAATTGTATAAGTATATTACTTAATATGTTTATCACGACGCTTGTGGATGTGTGTGAAATCATGCATCATCTCTCACACGTTTTCATACAACTAAATTTCTCGCATTAACTATTTATATCGCCACACTTGCACACGATCACCCCATCCACCGAGATTTTTGTCTCATTCCCTCCTTTTTCTAACCTTTAGATGAAGAAGTCTGGCCCAAGGCACCGAACCTCTGATTGAATCCCTATCGGTGTTGTGGAGCGACATTTCCTTTTTCTTTTATTTGTTGTTGGACTCCTTCATTTTATTTCTGTTTTTGGTGTAAGTTAATTAAGATAATCTTTTGGGTTGTATTCGGATCTTTGCCCGGACCTTAAGATGTAATTTGTACTCGTGGTTATTTTAAATTCCATTGCATTAGACTCTATTTTCCTTGGAATTTTGTATCTTTGGTTTCGATTGTTGATTTATTTCTTTTAAGTGATTGATCGTTGTCGCGTCACGTTTGGGGCGTGACAATCCTATTACAAGCATAATTTAAACTTACAAAACTAAATTAAAACATCAAATTCAACTAACAACACTTCAAATTGGTTAATATATAATGTCTAAAAGCAACATAATATCAACAAATTAAATGTACCTAACATCAAGAGTTTCAAATTAATTAACATCAAACGAAAAAATAAAATCCAGAGTTATAGAATGTTATATTGCTCCCACAGAAAAGAGAAAAACTAAAATCTGCTCAACATCAAGCGCAAATGTTGCTTCTTCAAAATTCCTTTCCATCCGACAACTTCCAGAAAATTCAACTGCATGCACACAACAAAATATATATGATTATATATTTGTACTCCTCAATATATATATATATATATATATGTGTGTGTGTGTGTGTGTGTGTGTGTGTGTGCAACTGGACAAAAAACTAAATATGACATACATTTGCTCATTTATCAAGATATTTAACGTGGACATGTATGGAACATATATAATTCAAATATCTACGGCCATAGATCGCCTATATAAATTACCGAAAGAACAAATTAAATCTCTATCATCAGATAGAAAATACATGATGCCCGAATCTTTAAGTACTTCCTCATTCTCTATCATTCATATTTGCCATTATCATAGACGTTCCTAGGGCGGTCGAGGAGGCGCCGCCGCACAGGGGCCCCCTCCGGCGATGGCCCCCGCCCCAAGAATTTTTTATTTTTTTAATGCCTTAAAATATAGTTAGTATATGTAAAACAAAGTTGCTAGTTTTAATAAACAAGATATTTGGTGTAGTGGTTAGGCTCTTCCTGGGCTGTAAATTGTTGCGGTTTCGAGTATAATCGGCAACATCTTCTCTGACCTTTTTTTTTGTTAATTCTTTTACCAAATTTTTCGTATTTCAGTACTTTTTTTCAGGGATTACTTTTCAGATGTTGATTAAAAAGAACAAAAGAATACTGTGGGCGGCACCCACCCAAAATCCCATCAATAAAGAATTATATAGTTTTAATTCTTCCATATGATTAGTGATAATTATACACGGTATCTGACAGCTAATCTTACATTAAACAAAGTTTTGTAGAATTATTCTTCCTTTTTTTTTTTGCATAAAACATCCCAATCTATTGATTGATATAAAATTGTACAATGAATTTACAAGAGAATAGAATTGCTACTAATCAAGATTTCTACTAATCCTAAAAGAAGGTATCTTGAGTTGATCCATACGAGCCAATCTGCATGTTTGTAGAGGAATTTGAGAGCCTAAATATTCTCACATGCCTCGCTGTTATAACCCACTTTAGCTAGGTGATCTCGCAACCATATTGCCTTCTCTAAGAGTATGAGAAATCTTAAAAGCTACTCTATACAATCATTATGAATATTAGTTAAATAATATCTACAAGACCAAGTACCATGATACTTTTGTAAAATGATGTTACAAAACTATAGGATAGAGAGTCCGTTTCGGTCTTTATTTCGCATGAAGAGGATCCATTGCTTGGGATATTGTTGAGAAATCCTGCATAAACATTTCCTGATTGTCTCTAACCTTTTTTTTTTCCGAATCGAAAGTCAATTTCATTAATGAAACTCAAAGAAACATATACACGACGAAGCCCACCGGCTTCTCAGACCTGCTTGGTAACACAACCAACAGGGAATACAAAGAACCCAATTAGATGGGTCAAAGCAAACCAACACAAACCTGAGAATAAAAAAAAAAAAAAGGAGTCCCCAAAGTCATTATTACAAATTGCATACCAATCAGAAAATAGGGGCTCTAAACACCTCAATAGTAAATCAACACACACACATGAAAAATTAGTCAGCCTCCACTGGGTTTGTTACACCCCTAGAGATCAACCAAACCAGCCACGTCCAAGACATCTCCACTTCCCTATCGAAGTAAAAGCTCTTCCGACACCGAAACAAACGCCGCAATCCCCAATCCATCCCAGGTCCAGCTCTCCTTCAATCAAGTTCCAACAACATCTTGAAATTCTTGCCATTCTTCCATTGCTTTTTGTATTACCACCGGAATCAATCGATTCTTTTGAAACATCCATGTGTTACGCGCGTTTTCCACAACCACCATAGAAGATACACTCAAAAGTGAATTCTATCTTGCACTTTGTTGGTCGATTCTTAATATGGCATAAATTAAACCACCAATCTTTAAAAGACATAGTGAATTTATCAAGACCCTCCCATATAATCGAGCCGTTTTCCAACACAGGGTAGCCCTTTCACATTTAAAAATAAATGTTCTAACGTTTCCTCATGCTCGCCGCAAATGCTACAAATTGGATCCATTTGCACTCCCCTTTTGCTAAGATTAACCTTTGTTGGCGATATGTTCTTGTAGCTTTTCCATAGGAAGTGTTTTATCTTACCTTTAACTTTGAGACTCAGAGCATCTTCCAAATTTTCCTGTGGTTTCTTTCTCTATATTGTGTTCCGGTTTATCCTGCAAGTCTTTGTGCATTAGTGATTCTTTGTGTAAGTGACTTTACTAAAAATTGTCCATTTGGTGTAAGTGTCCATCTAAGTAGGTCTCTGCTCCCATCCCCAACAATAGGAATTCTCGAGAATCCTTTCTCGCATCACTCCTCAAAGCAGTCTCCACACTGCGTTTCGTTCCACTGCTCGTTCTGCTAGATCCATTAACTCACGCACTCCAAGTAACTCGTGAATCTTCTTGATGCATTTGTAGCGGAGTCTTGTTCCATCCGGTTGGGATCCATGGGTGTTCCCAAATTCCGATCATCTTCCCATCTCCCACTTTGTACGAGTTCCCATTTCAAGCACATATTTAGCTTTTAGCCAACTTTTCCACATCCAAGAGTCTAGGTTTAATTTGCAATTTAAGTAGACCCCTTTAGGAAAATACTTTTCTTTTAAAACTTTTTACTTGACCAACAAGTTGGGTTTAACAATCAATCTCCGTAGTCGTTTGGCAAGAAGCGCATCATTAAAACTTCGATTTCCGTGAATCCCAATCCTCCTTTTTTTAGGCCTTGTCAAATCCTTCCAATTCACCCAGTGAATCTTATCTCGCCCCTCCCGATTTAATCCCCACCAAAATTGTGCAATCACCTTATCCAGGACTCACACAATCCTACGGTAATTTAAAACACGACATAATGTACGTAGGAATGGCACTCAAAACTGATTTAATCATCACCTCTTTGCCTCGCTTGTGATAGAAGAGCGATTTCCAATTGCCTATTCTTTTCTTGGCTTCCACTACATAATCAAACACTTCTTTCTTTGCTCTACCAATCACTAATGGCAACCCCAAGTGCTTAATTTTAACTTTGCTCTTGGATCCTCGTGAAGATTTGTTTTATTCCACTCCGGAGCTCCGAATTGGTATTTTTGTCAAGTACACCGGCTTTTCCGGTTAACGAGTTGTCCCGAGGCTAAGCAAAAAGTGTCAATCAATCTTTTAACCACAAGACTGCACCATGTTAGCTTCACAAAACAACAAAGAATCATCCGCGAAAAACAAGTGTGAGATAGAAGGGCCTCTCCTACTTATCTTCATCCCTTTAAAAGTATTTTGAGATGGTGCCTGTTTAATCATATTATAAAAAGCCTCAAATGATAATGAATAGATAAGGGGATAAGGGGTCCCCTTGTCGAATCCTCTTGACGGTTTTACCAAACCACATGGCTCACCATTCAGTTGAAAGGAGAAGGAAGTAGTACTAATGCAAGTATAAATCCAATTTGTGAAAATATGTGGAAAGCCCATTTTATTAAGGATAGAGATCAAAAACTTCCACTCAACTCGATCGTAGCTTTAGCCATATCAAGCTTAAGAGCCATAAAACTCTTCCTACTTTTTTTGAGGCTACAGGATAGTGAAAGCATTCATGGGCAATGATTATGTTATCCATGATTTGTCTCCCGACAAAAGCAGTTTGATTTTCACAAATACGATTATTGAGGCACGGTTTGACCCTATTTGCAATTATTTTCGAAATAGTTTTATAAACCACATTGCAAAGGCTAATAGGCCTATAATGAGAAATAGCACTAGGGTTCCTGATTTTCGGGATTAGGGTAATAAGGGTATGATTCATATTCTTCAACATTTTGACGAGAAAAAGAAGCTTTTGACCGCTTTACGATATCTTCATGAATAACGAGCAAAAAATAATGAAAGAAACGAGGGCTCATACCATCGGCTCCGGTGCTTTGTGTGGATTGAGCTCGAATAGTGCTTTCCGATTTCCTCTTCATCTACAAATTGTGTTAACCGCTTTCAAAGATCGATTATGGATCTTGGTATTCCTTCTAGTATGACCTGGTTGTACTTCAACTTCCGATGAGGTAAACAACTTGTCATAAAAGTCAGCGATTTCATTCTTAATCATCTCCGGTGAGTCACAAATGATACCATCACTTCGAACTAATTTTTCAATCGCGTTCATTTTCATTCTTTGAATAGTGCAAGCATGGAAGAACTTTGTATTTTTATCTACTGCTTTCAACCATTGAATCCTCGCTTTTTGCTTCCAGAATATCTCTTCCTTCTCATAAGCACTTTTCACCGTGACTTGAGAGTTCCACTTTTTCCAGTCTCTAGAGCCTCCCACTAAGCTTATCTCATTCATTTGATTCTGGATCTCTTTAATCTGCTTTCCAGAATTTGTGACCTCCCCTTTACTCCATTTGAGGATTTCCATTCTGCATTGCCTTATCCTATTTTGGACTTGAAACATAGGGACTCCCACAAAGCTGCTACTCCATGCCTTTTCCACCACATTGTCAAATCCATTCATTCCAATCCATCTTTGGTCAAACCGAAATCTTTGTTTCACTCTACTTTGTTCCGGATTAGTATCAAACAACAATAAGGAATGGTCGGACGATTGTCTTTCCACATGGGTTACCTATGCTTGGGGGAATTTAAGTATCCACTCAGGAGATCCAAATATTCTGTCAATTCTTTCTTCTACAAAACCCTCCCCCTCCCGATTATTAGACCATGTGAATTCTTTGCCACAAAATTTGATTTCCCCATCCTAAGTTGCCTAATAAAATTCCTAAAACTAGTTAAACTCGCCTCTGTTCTCAATCTACCTCCTTTTTTTCCCCGGGCATTTGCAATGTCGTTCGAAACATCACCCCCCATAATCTAATCATCTCCCCATTTATTCTTAGCTGCCACAAAGTAATCCCACTGTGTTTCCCTCTCAATTGCACTAGTACTGGCATAAACAAAAATAACCCAATCCCTTTAATTTACCAAATGCAACTTTTCTCGGGGCCCGGTTCTGTTTGCCATCCAGCTTGATCTCTTTCAGAGGCTTCCTGCGAATTGTATTTTGAATCTTAACTTCAATCCAATCTATGTTGTTCTCCGACTGTAGGTTAGAGGACTTGGGATTGGTTTCTTCAATTTCCATAGGGGTTTGCTGGTTTTGGACTGCAGGTTTGAGGTTTTCATCATTGTAGGGAATGGATATACTTGCTGGTAGGTGGGTTCCAAAGTTGCTTGTAGGGCTAGTTGAGTCGGTTTTAGGTATTTGGGTTGTGGGTATAGGTTTATCTCCATCAGCACTTTTCAGGTTGGGCTCATCTTGGGTGTGTATCTGCTACTTCAATTGAGCCCTTATAAGCAGCTCATTTTCTTTAGAGGAAATACCACAAAATACCCTGATTTTTTAAAAAAAGACAAAAATATCACCCTATCACTAATCTACCCCATCTGGTCCTAAACTTCCCAAATATAACCACCCCTTTACTTTTCTTATCAGGTTTTTTACCCAGGAGCTAGGTTTTGCGGCCTTTGTTTTCAGTAGGAACAGAACTTCACAAGCATAGAGTTGCGCCACCTCAGTCGCCGTCATGGGTCGTATGCACAGCCGTGGTAAGGGTATTTCCGCTTCAGCCTTCCCCTACAAGCGAACTCCCCCCAGCTGGCTCAAAATCTCGTCTCAAGATGTTGAGGATAACATCTGCAAGTTTGCGAAGAAGGGGCTGACGCCATCACAGATCGGTGTGATTCTCCGTGATTCTCACGGTATTGTTCAGGTGAAGAGTGTCACTTGATAAAGAAAGTTGTGGCAATATGAGTCAACCATCGCAGCGCCAAAGACACTCATGGCTTAGCTTGGGAATCGCCCTGAGATTTTTGAGTGAGCACCGTGAGATGGATCACATACGGTCAATATATGGGCAAATTGTTGTCTTTTGGCAAGAATATATCTATTTAGAGTTTTGTTCTTTGATTCAAAGAAGTTGTGTTACATGAAAATGGATGACATTTTTGGATTTCTCGATTTTTGTTCTTGTTATTTCGTTTTATTATTTCAAAGAAATTGTGATTGACTTGTTGAGCGAAATTCAGATGACAATGCTTTAAGCACTTGGATTTATCGGGTTTTTTACCCTGATAATGAAATATGCAGAGAAATTAGGGAGATGCTGAGGGTGGGTGGGGTTTCGAAGATGTGTATGGTTTTACAAAGTGATTGCGCGGTTTATTTCAAGATGTGTTGGCTTTGATGCATGATTTTTCTCGTGTTCTTTTATTATTTTGTGATTTGAAGTTTTTCGTTTGTTTCGATGTTGTTTCGAAGTTATTTCTTTTGTTCTTTTATGTATTTTCCATTTATTTATTCTTTTTTATTGTTTTTGATTTGTTGTGTTATCTATATGACTCTGTATCTTTTTTTATATCTTTTGTAGTGAATGTGGGATTTTTGTTGCTTGTTATGCCGAGCACTTTATTGGTGGGAAGGCTATGGACGTCGAAGCGTTTGAGATAGAGAATGAACAAGCAAGGCTCAGTCATCTGCTTTACAATCATGCTAAGTTGAAGCTGCAAAATGGTGATGACGATGACAACGACATTGAGTTTCTACCTCCACTTCGTAATGATTTTAGAGAATTGTTGTTATGTAAATCTTAATGATCATGTAATCAGTTGAAACATGTAAGAAACATAAATGAAACATGTAAGAAACAATTGTGAAACAGGGGATCATGTGATAAAAGTTTGTAGTAAATTGCTTTTAAATTTAGAGAGATAGTGTAGTTTTTCCCCTTATACGTACTCTTCAGTTTTTTTTTTTTTTTTCATCCTTGTAAATGTTGATCTTTGCTTCATTTCGATGTATGCATGTCTAATTGAACTAAAGATCTCACGTACTCTAGCAAAGTTGTTAATAGTAAGTCTTTCTCCGCTACAGTTGATGCATTCAATAATTCAACAATGTTGGAAGTCAATACAAAGTATTTTTTGGTCTGACAATGGAGTCGTGTCCATTTTCTCGTAGCCGATGATGGATAAGTAAGCTCAAATTTTCTGAATTGAATTTGTTGTTCCAAGATTTCATTTAGGTCTTTGATGTGCGATCCATTGGAATCAGTATTCTTGTTATTTCAAAGTTGGTATACTCTTTATTTTCTTCCCATTGTCCATTGTGGTATACCACAACTGAGATTTTTCTCCATGCAACTGTGAAATTCAATGAAAAGTTGGCTAAGTAAAACATATAAGAAACATAAATGAAACATGTATGAAACAAAAAAGAAACAACAAACATGTTTGAAACAACAAAGAAACAAAAAAGAAACCAACGCAAAAAAATCAGCGGAAAATGGGTATTTTTGTCAAAAATCAGCGAAAAATGGGTATTTTTGTCCAAAATCAGCGAAAATGGGTATTTTTGTCCAAAATCAGCGAAAAATGGACATTGTGCAGGGATTGAGTATGGAAAATGGGGTATTCATGTCCTTTTTCCTTTTCTTTAATGTCTATGCTGCTAAAAAGAAATATAAAAAAAGAATGAAAGAAATAAAGAAAAAGATTCATTGTCGGGTCAACCTTTATTCTCACACCATTCAAACAAAAATCATGTAAAATAAGTAGTTTGTATGTGTGTGTATATATATATTAAAAACTAACTAATCTTTTTCTAAACGGTAACAATTTGCTTATTTTTGTAATCATATATATGTATGTAACTCAATTATTATTTTTATTATTTTTATATTTTGGTAACTCATGGCTCTCAACTCCCGCAGGATTGCACTTGCCAATGTTATAGTATGGCCAGCTGGCGTACAACTAGATCCTCCCAGGTCAAGAGAACAATTATGTTCGACCCCCCAAATCCAATAATAGTTGATCTCTACCCAAATCGAGCTCACACGGATATTATTCAGTATGAGTTTCCACCAAATATTCACCAACTCGCATATACCTTGGGGAGCAATCTGATGGAGTATGGATTTGAACCCCTGACCTCCACCCCACAAGAATCTTTAAATCCCTTGTGGTGGCCAAGGTGGCTAAGCCCCGATTCTCAATTATTATTTCTTTGTTATGTTAATGTTTGTCCTTGTGTTCGATCAAATTTCTTTGATTACCGTCTTTGACGATATCATGGTTTTACCAAAAACAAAAAAGAGTTTTCTTTTTAAGATATCAAAATTTAGTAAATGGAAAAAACTTATATAGGACGGTCTCACGGGTCGCATTTTGTGAGACGGAACGCATCTGGCCCGTGACCCGCCCCTTTTCTTCTTTTCTTTTATTTCTCTTTTTATTTTCTTTCTTTTCCTTTTCTTTTTCTTTCTTCCCCAAACTTCTTCTTCTCGCTTCTTCCTCGTAGCTTCTCTCCCCTTCTTCTTTCCTTCTCACTTCTTCTTCTCTAATGTCCGAACATCTTTTCTAGCTCATACAACTCGCTAAAATCCTTAATTGCAAAAAAAATCCAATTTTCTCCACAATCAAACCCCAAATCCCATCACCCTTCCTTTTTCCCATACACCACACACCACGTCATGGCACCACTTCCATGTACAAAAACCAAAGGATGACACGACAAGTGGTGGCAAGAGTTGGCGACGACGGGGATGTCACAAGACTTCCGGGTTTGGGTTTCGAGCTTGTGATTTCAAATTTATGAGGATGAAAGGGCTTTGGCCTGGGCTAAGGTCTAATTTGATTGTATTTTGGTGATGAAATGTGACTTGAATGTAGTCGTGAGATTGGAAGTGGAAGAAAAATTCATTTCTCTTTGCTTGAAAATGCAATTGTGAATGAATGCAAATTTCACCGATGCGATTGATGTGATGTGTAAATTAGTTTTGCATTACGTGATCACTCTATATTTCAATAGTATTACTACTTACTCATAAAAGTATTACTAATTATACTCAAAAGTATTACTTATAAAAATATTACTACTAGTTTTTGTTACATACGAATAATGAAATATGGCAGGATGCTTGAAAATATTACATTCTATCTCAAAAGTATTACCTTTTCCCCCAAAAGTATTATTTCTTATGTATAAATGTGCTTTTGTTAATATATTAAGTGAAAAATTATTATATGTTTAAGTGAAAATGTATTATTTTTTGAACTAAAAGTATCACATGTTGAATTAGAAAGTATTACATTTTTAAGTGAAAAATATATGTTTTCAAAGTAACAAATTTATTTGTAAAATTATATGCAATCTTGTTAATAATATCATATTTTATTATAAAAAGTGCCACTTTTATTCCAAAAAGGCAAAAAGTATATGTTTTTCACTAGGAAAAAAATGTAGTTGTTTATGTGGAGTCACTATCCATCTCCTGCATCATATTAAAACATGTATCACTTTTCAAAAGTATTATAATTTTCTAATATAAGTATTACTTTTTTGCTTAAAAGTATTATTTGTCTCAAAAGTATTACTTTTCTCTCAAAATGTATTATCGTGTTGATTTGGCAGATTGTTGACTGTTGAATTGCTTTGACCCTCGGATTATTTTGTCTAACCCGATCCGTCACATCTCACATGTATAAACCCGTGAGATGGTCTCACTAACTCTTAGTAACTTAGGGTGAAACTTTATGGAGTTATGAATGGTTCAAGCAATCATTGAGTATTGTATTAGAAGTTTGGAATTAATCATTTTTCTGCCTATTTTAGGTATTTAGATTTTTAATTAGTTTACTCTGTATATTTCAATCCAATTTCAAAGATACCAACGTATGTCTCATCGTTTTCAAATAGTATTTTGGAAGAAAGCATTTTGACAAAGGATATCGAAAAATGTACAATGAAAATATATTTAGTAATTTTTATTGAGAAGAGTAGTTTGACATCTTTCTAAATTAACTTTCAATTGTAGATGTCTTTTAAATGTTGATTTGTTTATTGTTAAGTGACATTTTGTTTTTTGGAATCAATTGTTTTTATTGAGCATAAGAAACTTACAACTTATTACAAAAATCAAAATTGTAAGACCTACAAAATCATAAATATATACAATGAAAACAATTGAATCGAATGGTTTACGTTATGGAAGAAACCCATATTGGATTCCACTCAACCCATTATAAAAATATTGTACTTGTTGGTAGTCAGGTTATTCATGTTGAGGACACTTCCTCAACAATTCTCTAAACTTATCCCATACCTCATATAATGACTCTCCATCTAATTGCCTAAATTGAGCAATTTCACTTTTCAATTGCAGTGTCTTACTCGGGGGGAAAGTACTTAGCCAAAAACCTTTGATTCAGTTCAGCTCATTTTGCTCCGGGTGGTGTCAAAGAAGATAACTATCCCTTAGCCTTATTGCGTAGAAAGAATGCAAAAAGGCAGCATCGAATGATATCCTCAGAAATACCATTCATCTTTACAATACGCATATCTCCAAAAATTGCGGCAGATGCGCGTTTGGATCCTCTACGGCTCTCCCTCCAAACTGATTTTGCAACACCAACTAGATTAATGTAGGTTTAAGTTCAAAATTATTTGTGTTAATTTGAATACGAAATTAGTTTGAATACAAAACATGTTGAGTACAGTAAATATCGTATTTTAGTTTTATTGAAGCGGTCGAAAATCAAAGAGTTTATTTATCTAAATTAGATCTAAGCTATCAAATAAAATATCTAAAATTGTTAAAGACCTGGACTCCACAAGTTTTCAACAAATACGAAAGCAACCCTAGGAACATAATCATAACATGCTTCATCAATACTAATTCTAATTAATGTTTCATCAAAATCAATTTATGTGTATCTATGGATTCAATTCCTAAAGTAGTTTAGTCCCTCTCCCGAGTGGCGCTGGTTTGGATCAGGTAATTACCTTTGGGTCATGGACTTTCGGTAATAATTACCTTTGGGTCATGGACTTTCGGGTTCGATTTCTTGGGTGACCTTAAACGGAAAAACACACGCCAGGCTAGCCGGGGATGGTCCTGGCTAAGACCCTCCGATGCCTAAGTCAGATTGAGTTCTGTGAGGTACGGAGATATAGAGACAGTAAATATGAAAATAAGAGGTAAAAGAGGCTGAGTGAAGAGTTACCATTTGTTTACTGTTGCATGGTATTTATAGATGTTCCGGGCACATGTGAGCATTCTTATTGCGCCAAGTATCATCATTTGGGAGGTGGAGTAGTACTAGGTTATCAGGGGGATCAATGGTCCACCTTTTCGTGTTAGGTCCATTCCCTCAGTCGGGCAGATACCACGCTCCAAGCCCAGATTCAAGACCTCACTGTGCATAATAGCTTTAAGACCTCAATGTCTTATCATTATTTCCCCGGTTCTTGAGGTCATGAGGGTCCTCAGGGTACATTATGACCGATCCGTCCCGATGAGCCGACTATCAAGGCTCCAACTTCCGCTCCTCGTTGCACCTGCAAAGCCTAAACCGGAGGGTTCTCCGGCGTCGGCACTCCGATGCTAAAGTCACGCGATGGAAGAGATGAATATTGAACAATATTTAAAGTGTATAATTATAGAAATGAATATATGATATGAAGTCAAACCTTTTCTTGGCATAAGAATGCCCCTTTTATACCTGAATTTGGGCTCTTCCTCCTCCCGAGAGCTCCACGTGTCGTCCAAATGATTGGCCCTTGATTAGTCATTTCCCTCTTTGTGAAGTTACTCCCGACAGTCTCCCTTCCCTAAGGTCACTTCTAGCAGTCTCTCCCCCTCACCATACTTACTTCTTGGCAGTAATCCTTTGACCCGCCCCCCTTTATTCCTTAAAACCCGATTACATTAATGACCAAGTCGGGAATGTCCTTTTCATTAAATGCCTCTCCTCGGCCGAGCCGCTGCCCCCGCATTTATGTCCTATCATTAGTCATAAATACCGCCGCCCACCTATCATTTCACGATTACTCTCTTTTTATGACATTCTCAATCGTGTCTCTCCATTAAATGCGCTTGCAGCCTCCCCATCCTTGCGGACCTTCGAGTAATCATGGTCCCCAAAGATTGTAGGTCTAATTTCTTGAGGTTTTACTTTTCTCCGTAAGATCCAGCCAAAGACAGACCTGCCCTGAGTAGACCTATCTCTACCTAAATTGGACCGGATCAACTACTCCCACTACTCTATTTGGACTAAGACGACAATTCTGTCCCCTAGAGTAGGCCTACTATTTTTTCCAAAGCCTTTTTTGGGCGGCAATTTTGAGGCAGTTTCATTACAAATTTTAGCCGTCGTTTCGTACTTTGCGCTCATAATGGCATGTCCCATCCATCCCATCACCTTCTTATCTTTACTCCCCAACCGTTGATTACCCCTCGATCCTACGGTTGTCCTTCAACCCCTTTTCATCTTCTCCTTAATGGTTAAGATTCCAACCCCCTTTAAAAATGGGGAACTGCCCTCACCTTTCTCCCTTTCAGCTACCTTCACATTTCTTCCTCTTCTTCAACCACAGCTCCTTCCATGGCCAGTCGCTCAAGTAAGTACTTCTCTTCTCTTTTCTTTTTGTTTTAATATTTTTCTTCCTCTTTTTTATCTTCTATTTCCCCCTTCTTCTGCTAGTTAAGCATGGATATCCCGCTTAATCCTTAACCTATGGCTTCGGTTCCCACCTTGACACCCCAATATCCAAAGTATTCTATCCAAAACCAGCCTAGAAAACTCAAGGGTTAATGCGGACATTCCTTTCTCCTTCCGTCTTGGCTCCCCTGGTCCTCAAGACAGCCCTACAATACACCTGGGGATATATAACCTTTTTCGTGGAACAATTGGAGGTGGGTTTGAGGTTTCCCATGCCCGAGTTCCTGTGCCGTATTTCCAAATTGTTCGGCATCCCCATGTCCCAAATTGTCCATAATTCCCTTTGTTTGCTACTGAGTTTCTTCATGATCCTTTCTTACGCGGGAGAGGTACCTACTACCCAGCTCTGGCGTGACTTTTATCATGCCAAGCCCTCTAACCCCCCTGGCTTCTTTTATTTCACTTCCCGGGGTTTTGCCAGATTCATAGATGGGATTCCTCACTCCAACAAGGCTTGGAAGAAAAAGTATTTCTTTATTTCTGCCCCAGATCCTTGGTCTTTCCCCACCAAGTGGATCACGGACATGCCCCACCAGGGTCCCCCGCCCAAGCTGTCCTCCTTTTCGAAGGCTCTAGCTTGGCACCTGAATTCTGATCCCTACCATGCCCAGTTGTTGACCGAAACTTGGTCCTTGCTTCACCATTTTCAACTCAGCCCCCTGGCCCTCCTTTTGCTTTGCTCTTTAGGTATTTGCTAGTACTTATCCCTCTTTTGTGTAATCCTTATTTATTCTAATATGCTTTTGTTCCCCTTCGCAGGTCAAATGATGAATGAACGCATTGCTGCCCGCGTCCGTGCTAGAACAGCTGCCAACTAGTCGATTCACCCTGAGAGGCAAGGTCCCCCCGCTGTTGACAGGACCTCCTCGGTTGAACTCCCCGCTTTCTCTCACCCCGAGCCTCCTAGCCATCATTCCCAAATCTCTTCGCCCCCTGTTGACCTCATTTGCAAGGGCAAACGGCCAGCTAGTTCAGTTGTTGGTGCCTCTCGCCCCACTCGCCGAACCCAGGCTACCGCTCCGGACCTTACTGCTACTTATCCAGAGCCACCCTCTTTGCTAGAGGTGCATGACCCCGAAAAGGGTGCCCTCTGGATTCAAAATTTGGTCACTCCCCAGGATTTAGAGCTTTTGGAGTCTTCCACCTTTGAGACCCGGTTGATCTGTATGGATGGCTTGGCCTCTAAGGTACGTGCTCATTTCTTGGTACTAACACCTTTTTATTTATGGTTCCACCCATTCTGTTGCCTTTCTAACAATTACTTTATCCATTTCCTTGCTAGATAGTTCTTCATATGGGGTCTCTTGTCAAGAGCGTCAAGGGTGGCCTGATCTCCAGGGCCGAACTTGAACTTCGGGTGCATAATGCTACTCTAAAGAATAGCTTGATGACCCTTAATGACCAAATAGATTCTTTGGAAGCTGATCTCCAGAGGACCCTGAACCAGGCTCGTGCTCAAGCCAGTCGTTTTGAAGAGGAAAAGCTTAGGGCTGTCCGGGAGGCTATGGCTAAGGGGAGGGCTACTGGACGAGCTGAGTGGGCCCAGGCTAAAGAGCAGTTCCTCCATTCTGAAAAAGTTCAAGAGGCTATTGTTGAAGCTTCCTTTCCTTATCTAGAGCATGGTCTTCAAGTCATGGCCCGTAACGCCCGGGAGAAAGGATATAAGTTGCCCATTCCCGACACAGAGGAGGTTCTTTTGGAACTTAATGTCATAATTGCTGCCCTAGAGGGCCAAGCTGTGCCGTCCCCCCGCAGTCGCCTCCGCTCTTCAACCTCCTCTCGATCCAGTTTCTCCTACTTCTCGCTTTCAGCCCAAAATGCTGAGCAACGATACTGCCGAGATCGTTGCTCAAGATGGTGAGGAGGTCAACAATCTTGGGGGCTCGACTGTTTCGGCCGGGGGCACTGCCTGATTAAACTCTGCCTGTTTCTTTTGCTTATATTTATGAACTTTGTCTAAGTTCTTGTTTTTTCTGGGACAATTATATGGCTCTTCGTAGCCATTTGTGTTTTTGTATCTTTCTTCTTTTCAGCTACTATCCCTCCCCCCTGATTAAGTAATTTTTGACATGATTGCTTAATCAGGTTTGAACCTTGTCTTGCTTGCTTTTGAACTGCTGGGATATTTTATATTATGATCCTTATTCGTGCTTTCTCTAATTATCTTGCCCTTATTCTTTGTTAATGATCTTGCCATGATCTCTTATGTGATGCTTCTTTTTGAGTTGTGGTTTGTTTAGAGCTTCGGCTCTCCACACCAGGAATTTTTTAAACATCAAAAAATTATGTAAGTCGAATACTCTTATTCGAACCTTAAGACCTGTCTTATTTAGAGCTTCAGCTCTCCACACCAGGAATTGTTTTTTAAACATCAAAAAATACTCAAGTCGAATACTCTTATTCGAACCTTAAGACCTGGCTTATTTAGAGCTTCAGCTCTCCACACCAGGAATTTTTTAAACATCAAAAAATACTTAAGTCGAATACTCTTATTCAAACCTTAAGACCTGGCTTATTTAGAGCTTCAGCTCTCCACACCAGGAATTGTTTTTTTAACATCAAAAAATTCTTAAGTCGAATACTCTTATTCGAACTCGAACCTTAAGACCTGGCTTATTTAGAGCTTCAGCTCTCCACACCAGGAATTTTTTAAAAATAAAAAATACTTAAGTCGAACTCTCATTCGAACCTTAAGACCTAGTGAGATTCTGAGCTTCAGCTCTCCCGGACCAGGGTTTAATGGTGGTAAACTTATGTTGATTGTTCAGCTCAAAACTTGAGACCTGGTGGGATTCGGAGCTTCAGCTCTCCCGGACCAGGGTTTAATGGTGGTAAACTTAAGTTGAACATTCCGCTCGAAACTTGAGACTTGGTAGGATTCCGAGCTTCAGCTCTCCCAAACCAGGTTTTAATGGTGGTAAACTTTAGTTAAACGTTCAACTCGAAACTTAAGACCTGGTGGGATTCGAGCTTCAACTCTCCCGGACCAGGGATTAATGGTTACTGAAAATTTGAAGCATGAACTGGACAATACTAACAAAAGATGCGCCTTCCTTTCGATTTCAACAAGGTACGAACAACAAAAAAAGGAAAAACTACGGGCTCTCAGGCCCTCACATTTTCATTCGTTGATACATTCTTAAACATGAAATTTCTTTAGATAACACACATTCCAAGGCCTAAGCACCTTATGCCCCTCTAAATCCTCCAGCTCATATGCTCCTCCTCTTATGACTTTCACTATCATGTAAGGTCCTTCCCAGTTGCTCTCTAGCTTGTCTCTCTTTTTTGACGCGTCCGCCTGTCGCAGGACTAAATCCCCTACTCGAAAATTCCGCTTCCTGACCTGTTTATCATAAGCTGACTTCATCAATGTTTGGTTCACTTCCATTCTCAAATTAGCCATCTCTCTTTTCTCTTTCAATTCATCTAAAGCTTCCCTCATCAGCTCGCTGTTATAAGTTTCCTCGTAATTCTGCACTCGATGTACTTCCATTTCTATTTCTACTGGGATCACATCTTCTGTACCATACACCAGGCCAAAAGGTGTCCCCCCTGTGTCTTCCTTGGGTGAAGTCCGATACGACCATAGTACAAATTGTAGCTCGTCCACCCATTATTCTCCAGCTCATTCTAGTCTAGCTTTCAGGCCTCTAACCAAAGTTTTGTTCGTAACTTCCACCTATCCATTGGCCTAGGGATGTGCTACAGATGTGAAATGTTGTGTAACCTTCATCCCTACCAACCAACTCCCGATTCTTTTACCCCGAAATCAAGTTTATTGTCCTAAACTAGATCCCTCGTCAGCCATACCGACTCACTATAAAGTTCCAAAATGAAATCCATTATGTTGTCTCCGTGATTTTCGCCAGGCTCGCCTCTACCCATTAATCGATATAGACAATCGCCACTACTGTAAACTTTCTCTGTCTTGAAGCCATGGGAAAAGGCCCTACTATATCAATGCCCCATTTCGAGAAAGGACACGGGGAGCTCATCACTCCCAACAACTCCGCAGGTTTATGGATAAGGGGTCCATGCTTCTGACATTTCTTACAAGCTTTTACTACCCTCTGCGCATCGTTTTTTAATCCCGGCCAGAAATAGCCCGCCCTTCTAGCCTTTTGTGCCAACAACCTACTCCCACCATAAGACACACAAGCTCCCTCATGCAACTCCTGGAGGACGTAAGCTCCTTCCTCTCTGCTCACACATCTCAAGAACGGCTGTGAGAAAGCTCTTTTATACAACACTCCTCCTATTAAACAGTATCCCAACGCTCTTGCTTGGATTTTAGAAGCCTTTCTTTTTTCTTCAGGCAGGATAAACTTTGTCAAATAGTTGCGTATGTCATTTCTCAAATCAACCCTTTCATTCAAGACCAAAACATCTTGTCCCAAGACGCAGGTGTTATCTGACACCACAGTAATCGTTCTCATACCGCAGTCCGCGGCCGAACTGGCTATTTTGGATAAGTGATCTGCCTTAACATTTTCCTCTCTAGGGATCTGCTCTAATTTAAACAAAGTGAACTGTTTGGCCAATTCTCCCACTATCTGCACAAATTTTCTCATTCTCTCTTCTCTTACCTCCAAGTCTCCACTGACCTGATGTGTGACCAACATCGAATCGGAGTAGGCCCTTAGGGACTTGACCCCCAGATTTACGGCCATGTGCATTCCCCTTACCAACGCCTCGTATTAAGCTTCATTATTTGAGGCCTTGAACCCAAACCTTACTGCTACCTCCAGATCTTCCCCTTTTGGGTTGGTTAGCACTATACCGTGCCCACACCCGCTTGTCGAAGAAGATCCGCTCTCACGTGCGAGCCACGCCCGAGTTCGAGTTCAGGGTGCATCATCTCTTGTAAGAAATCTGCCAACGATTGTGCTTTTAATACTGTCTGAGGGCAATATTCCATATCGAACTCCCCCATCTCAATAACCCACTTGATCATTCTGCCCGACATTTCAGGCTTGTCCATTATTCGCCCTACCTGCGCAGTTTGTGAGAACCACCACTTTGTGCGAAATAAAATACGGCCTAAGTTTTCTTGCAAAACTACTAATGCCAACCCTCTTTTTCTCAACCTCGAGTATCTCAATTCCGCCTCCCGTAGTAGCCATCGACATAATAAATGGGCATCTCTTACCTTGCTCTTTTCCTTAACAACACCGAGCTTGCCGCATTGTCCCCTACCGAAAGGTAAATGTAAAGGTCCTCCCCGGGATCAAGGGTTGGTTAGTAGGGGCAACTTGGACAAGAAGGCTTTTAACTCAAAAGCTCACATTCCTCCGACCACTCGAACTTGTTCACCTTCCTCAATACCTTGAAGAATGGAAAACTTTTCTCTACCGACTTGGAGATAAATCTACTCAAATACGCTTATTCGACCGTGAGTCACACTTTATTGATACTAGTGGGTGAAGCCATGTCAATCAATGCTTTTTTTTTCTGGATTCACCTCTATCCCTTGCTAGGTAACCATATATCCTGCAAAAACTTTCCGTATCGACCCGAAAGAGCCCTTAGCAGGATTCAGCTTCAGCCCTAAATTCTTTAAAACTGCAAACGTCTCTGCCAGATCTGCCACATGCGTCGTGGCTGACCTACTTTTCACCAACATGTCATCCACATAAACCTCCATGTTTCTACCTAACTATTCTCTGAATATCCGATCTATTAGCCTCTGGTAAGTAGCTCCTGCGTTCTTCAAGCCAAAGGGCATGACCACATAGCAATATGTGCGAGATGAGCTAATGAAGCTCACCTTCTTCTCCTCTTCCACTACAAGGCGATCCGTGATATCCTTGATATGCATCCATCATGCTTAAGAGCTCATACCCGGCTGTTGAATCCACCAACTGATCTATCCGGGGCAGGGGGTAATGGTCTTTTAGGCAGGCTTTGTTAAGGTCACGAAAATAGATGCACATCCGCATCTTATCTCCCTTAGGTACCGTGAACGCATTAGACATGTGCCACTGGGAATTGGATCTCCCTGATATGGCCTGCCCTAAGCAGATTTCTTCTATTCTCCCTTCCTTACCGCCTCCACATAGCATTTTCTAGCCACCTGTTGGTCCCCCAATACTTCCCCAACACCATCTTCCATGACGAATTTTAATTTCATATGGAATGTAGAAACGATAGCTTGGAACACATTTAACGTAGATCTACCAATAATGACATTGTAGGTAGAGAATGAATCGACTACGAGAAAACTAACCATTCGCGTCTTTACGATGCGACTACTCTCCTATGGTGACAGTGGATCACCTCGTCCGATGGGCTCCACTACTCTCCCCTGAAGCCGAACAACGCTATCTCCACAGGTTTCACCTCCATTTCCACTCCCACTCTTAGGTAGGCCTCATAGAACAACATGTTGACCGAGCTACCCGTATCTACCATGATGCGAGCTACTTCAAAATTAGCTATGGTGGCAAAGAATGAACAGGGCATCATTATGCAATGGGGATACACCCCTCTCGATCCTCCACTCTGAATGAAACAACGGGCTCCCGCACCACCCCTACTTCCATGATGGGTCGGATCTCTCCTCTCGTATGCTCCTTCCAAGACCTATTGGAATCCCCATCAGTTGGTCCTCCAGCTATCATGTTTATAGTTCCCACGAGGTGGTCCTCTTTGCGCCTCCAAATATTCCCCGCCCTTTAGGGCGGGGATGGTGATTCTTGCCCTCAACCATTTTGACCCACCCGCCAACCATCGCTTAACCATTCTTTTGATCTCGTCCTTCAAGTGCCGGCACTCTTCCATGGTATGCCCAAAATCATTATGGAACTCATAGAAGAACTTTGATTTAGGCTGAGAGGGCACCGTGGGATAGTTTGCAGGCCATTTCATATCTTTATTTCCAGCTATCACCATCAAAACATGTGACCTTAAAGCCACGAGAGGGGTATACAACTGAGGTTCACCTAATCGGGGCACCAGCCCACCATTTCCTTCCTCTTGTCCCCGAGCTCTTTTTTTGCCTTTCTCGCTTCAAATCGCATGTATTTTAGGGGCGCCACATCATGATGCACCTCCACCATTTCGAGCGAACTAGCAAGTGATGAGTTGTGTGGAAAAGAAGCATGTTTAGTATTTTGGCCATAACTCTCTCTACAAAATTGATATTGAGCTGATTCAAGTGGCTATGGAAAGCTAAAAGAGAGGGCTACAACTCTTATGAAGACCCCGCAAGCGAATTTGGACGTTTGGGTGGCGTACAGGCAACCCGTGCGTGGACGCATGACCCGTGCGCACTTGAAGGCACCTGAAGCTTTTGAGCATCCCTACGGCTTCGAGCACAGGTAACCCGTGTGTGGACGCACGACCCGTGTGTGGATTGCTGAAAATTGATTTTCCTACGGCTTTGAGCAAGGGTAGCCAGTGCGTGGGCGCACGACCGTGCGCTTCTTGGCAAAAACTCAAAAATGACAAAGAATTGACCTAGGCTTCTAAAAAGGGTATAAATACCACTTTTGGGGCGCACACCAGGGAGGAAAGGTCTGGAAAAGACCCAAGAACACAATAAATAGCTCAACTTCATCAAGGAAGAATCAAGGAAAGAATCGGGTCGAATCGGAGCTTGAGGATTGAAGATTTATCGAGAGATTATCTACTTTCCCTAAGTTTTCTCATTCTTTGTGCTTTAATCTTTCATTTTAGCTTGTCATGATTATGAACAATTTGTCTATGAGTTGTTTATTTGTAATGAGTAGCTAAACATCTTGTGATTTCCGGGTTTTGGAAATAGATTAATTTAACTCTTGTTGGATGTTTTAATCTTAGTTGAAGTTATTGTCTTGAAGCCCATTTGGGTACTTTGAGCTTATTCTTGTTTTATCACTTGGCCAATGATTTAGCATGTTTGATATATTGATTCATAATTCGAGAGATGAGTTTCAATATTAGATCTTGAGTACTTGACACGAATATTTGCATTAATCGAGAGGTTTGTAGATATTTGTGAGGACATTTGATCTTTTGTGCATTTGGGAGTTGTGTATCTTATGTTGAGTAGAGATGCTAGCATAGATATTTCAATCTACACTTTATATACATCTCGAGAGGGAGGATAAAATACCGTTGTGATCGTCTTATAGGTGTATTGATAATAACTTTGGTTTTCATTAAATCGTAAAACAAGAGGAATATTAATTGAAACCATAACCCGGGAATCCATTTCATTCCCTTGATAATTCCATATTTATTTTCATCTTGTGTTTTTGTGATTATTCTTGTCTTTACTTCCACAATAATTATCCAATTTCGATCATCTAAATAAAAATAAGGCTATCTTAGTTCAATACTTAGCGCACTAATTTATTAGTCTCCGTGGATACGACCTTGCTTACCCTATTCTATAAACTACACCGTACACTTGCGGTGAAGCTAAAAATAAGGCGAACAAGTTTTTGGCGCCGTTGCCGGGGACTAATACAATTTTTGGTGCTAATATTGTGACAGATAGAATTATTTTTAATTTAGACATTTTTTTTTATTTCATTTTTATTTTGTAAATTCTATCTCTACCATGTTTGATTTGTTTCTTTGAGTTGGTGCAGGTAGTACACGAACATTCGCTCGGATGGAGAAAGTCAATTACTTCAATACTTGGAATTCTTACAGTTATTGGAAAAATCATACTCCTACGTGTTATTATCCAGATTGGGGGAATTACGAAGATTTT
Source organism: Rehmannia glutinosa (assembly GCA_016081115.2). Lineage (NCBI taxonomy): Eukaryota > Viridiplantae > Streptophyta > Magnoliopsida > Lamiales > Orobanchaceae > Rehmannia > Rehmannia glutinosa. Next base: position 24,251,036 of record CM071931.1, on the reverse strand, counting down.
TCATATGCTAACACGGAGAATGTGATTCCACCACCATCAAGCTTCAATGTAACGAATGTGGTTACCAATGCAAAGGCAAAATCATCTTTGGAAGACGCCCTCATTTCATTCATGAATCAGACGACATCCTTTATAAGTGAGACAAGGAACCAGTTCGACGCACAGGAGGCTCGGATGGACATGATGGAGTTGCAATTGACACAAATGGCCAGTTCGATAAAAAATCTTGAGACTCAAGTAGGCCAATTAGCTACCATTGTTGGTGAGAAACATCAAAAGAGCCGCTTCCGAGCAACACCGAAGTCAACTCGAAGAAACATCTAGTACCATTCATCAAAAGAGTGGTAATCAATACGAGGAGTCAAGATCCTGCAATAGCAAGAAAGTTTGAAACCAAACACGGATCGTATGTCTATGCACTTTCAGCCCGTGTGTGGTGTCGAAAAGGAGCGTAAACAGACAATGAACACATGAACAGTGCGGGATGCCCGGTCGCTGCATGCGTGATATCATAAGAAAGCTATCCCACAATGAAACGAACACCGGTGGTACATACACGCACGAACAACATGAGCATAATTGAAATCCAAGTGTTCCAACATCAGGACTCCAATACTTGCTTGGAAATCCCAATTATGCATTACTAGATGCAAACAATGGAAAAACGGTTCTTGACCATGATCCAAAGCAGCTAATATATGCATTCAAAGGTGGTACGAATCGAAATTAATAGGCGTCAAGCTAAAGACGTTAAATATAGCGCTTGTTGGGAGGCAACCCAACGGTTTGTGGTGTGATTTTTGTTTTTGTTTGTTTTCTTTTTTGTAAAAAAATGAGTGTTGTTGTATGCGGATCACGCACGGGTGACCCGTGAGCTAAGCGCACGCCGTGCGTGCCTGGAGGGAGGAATAATGTGGCTTCGGCATGAAGCACGGGCAGCCCGTGCGCAAGGCGCACGACCCGTGCGTCCTTCAGCTAAGACAATATTAAGGTACAAAACTTGAAGTGATGGTTGAAAGAAGTAGTCCTAGCGATATGAGGAGATGCCAAGGAGGGCCATTATCCACCACCACCGCATGGATCGGTAAATCCACACGCTTTATATTGAAATTCTATCTTCTCTTACATGCGATATAATTTCATTTAAGTTTAGGGAGAAATAGTTATTTTGATATGAAATGTGTGGATAAAAAAAATTGCATTAATTTTGTGTGTTTTCATATAGTTGCATGTAGAGCATTTTAGGTTGCATTTGCATTAGAAACACGTTTATTGGTTTAGCACGTTTATTGCTTTCATAGATTGTAGGGAGTGAGTTGATCTCTTGATTGTAACTTGTGCTTGATTTTGAAAATTTTGTATTGTTTGGATTGGGTGTTGAGCATGAGTTGATTGAACCATGAATAGATGATATTGAGCATGTGGATATTGAGAACATGGTTTGATGCTTTGAATTAAGTATTTGCAAGCCTGTGAGCTTTTGAGCCTTTACTGCTTTCATCATATGCAGTCGTGTTGATTGATTTGAGTGTATCATTCATGTTGATAGAATTCTAGAACTTGCTCGCATATCTCTCAAGGTCACATGTTGTATGCGAATTGAAAATGATCAAAGGCCATTTTTGTTAGCCCTTCAAGCCTTTTGCTTACCTAAGATGATATTGAAATCCCTAGTTAGCCAACTTGAGCCTATTGCCTAATTTCTTGATAGCAACAATTCAAGCCTTAACTTGATATATTTGTTACCCTACACTTGAGCGTATAGCATTGAGTAGAGGGATTGAATGAGGTTGAATGGGTTGGAATTGAAAAGTTGGATAATTGTGCAAAATTGGTTGATGGAAACAAAAAAAAAAAAAAGAAAAGGAGGAGAAAAGAAAGGTTGAAAATTCATAAAAGAGTCAGAAAAAAAATTGACTTTATGATGTGAGTTTTCATTGAATGAACTTGAGGCTAAGAATTGTATGTGAGGTGATAATGTTCACAAAAGAAATGGGATGGAGATAAGAAGAGTTGGTGAAAATGAGAGATGATTTGGGTAGCATATTAAGCTTTAACGTAGATGATTTATATGCTCACCTATCATACGCTCGAGTTTGAGTCACTCTATCTATATTTTCCTACCCTAACCAAAGAGCCTTCATTACAACCAAAAAGAGAAGTCCTTTTTGATTCACAAATTGCATACATTCTAGTGGCGGAGATATGAGACGATTTGCAAGCCTATGGTAATTCTTCAACATTGAATTGAATTGAGCGTAAACACATCCTATATTCATTTGAGATGAGAGTATACACTTGATCTTTGTGAGGCGTAATTCTTAACATTTACCATGGTTTCTTTGATGTGTGCTCTATGTTAGATGTTTGAGGCTTGGTTGATTCGTTGCTTGACACCTACGATAAACAATGCAAATTTTATGGAGTTATTGTGCGTTCTACTTTTTATTACTCCCAATCATGTTTTCTCTAGTTTTTAAAAGCGTTGACTGGGGACGGCCAACGCTTTAAGTTTGGGGTTTGTTGAGTGTGAGTTTTGCATGTATTTTAGGGCATATTTATGGCAATTGTTTATAAACATGCAATAACCCGTATGAAATGGTATATATTCGCTCTTTGTGGAAAAGATATTACGCTTGCTTGTTTTGTAGGAATTTAACGATATTTGGAGAGATTTTGTGACAAATACGAGCATTGCTACCTAGAATCATCAAGAATCGAGCGATTACACCCAATTGGAAGCCAAATATATGGAGTCTAGAGTCATAGTGATGAGTCGTGTGGCAAAAGAAGCATGGATTATCAAACAACAAGGAGATTTATCTCAAGGAACATCCAAACGCTTATGGAATTTCCAGCACTGGCAGGGTTTAGTATTTTGGCCATAACTCTCTCTACAAAATTGATATTAAGCTGATTCAAGTGGCTATGGAAAGCTAAAAGAGAGGGCTACAACTCGTATGAAGACCCCGCAAGCAAATTTGGACGTTTGGGTGGCGCACGGGCAACCTGTGCGTGGACGCATGACCCATGCGCACCTAAAGGCACTGCTTTTGGAGCATGCCTATGGCTTTGGCCGCACGGGGTACCCGCAGGCGTGGACACACGACCCATGTGTGGATCGCTGAAAATTGATTTTCCTATTTAAGCTTTGAGCACGGGTAGCCCGTGCGTTCTGCAGAAAACTCCAAAAATGACAAAGAAATTGACCTAGACTTCTAAAAAGGGTATAAATACCATTTTTCGGGGGCACACCAGGAGGAAAGGTCTGGAAAAGACCCAAGAACACAAGAAATAGCTCAACTTCATCAAGGAAGAATCAAGGAAAGAATCGGGTCGAATCGGAGCTTGAGGATTGAAGATTTATCGAGAGATTATCTACTTTCCCTAAGTTTTCTCATTCTTTGTGCTTTAATCTTTCATTTTAGCTTGTCATGAATATGAACAATTTGTCTATGAGTTGTTTATTTGTAATGAGTAGCTAAACATCTTGTGATTTCTGGGTTTTGGAAGTAGATTAATTGAACTCTTGTTGGATGTTTTAATCTTAGTTGAAGTTATTGTCTTGAAGCCCATTTGAGTACTTTGAGCTTATTCTTGTTTTATCACTTGCCCAATGATTTAGCATGTTTGATATATTGATTCATAATTCTAGAGATGAGTTTCAATATTAGATCTTGAGTACTTGACACGAATATTTGCATTAATCGAGAGGTTTGTAGATATTTGTGAGGACATTTGATCTTTTGTGCATTTGGGAGTTGTGTATCTTATGTTGAGTAGAGATGCTAGCATAGATATTTTAATCTACACTTTATATACATCTCGAGAGGAGGATAAAATACCGTTGTGATCGCCTTATAGGTGTATTGATAATAACTTTGGTTTTCATTAAATCGTAAAACAAGAGGAATATTAATTGAAACCATAACCCGAATCCATTTCATTCCCTAATTCCATATTTATTTTCATCTTGTGTTTTTGTGATTATTCTTGTCTTTACTTCCACAATAATTATCCAATTTCGATCGTCTAAATAAAAATAAGGCTATCTTAGTTCAATACTTAGCGCACTAATTTATTAGTCTCCGTGGATACGACCTTGCTTACCCTATTCTATAAACTACACCGTACACTTGCGGTGAAGCTAAAAATAAGGCGAACACTTCTCAGCCCTGGACAATACGTCATCGAAATCCTTGTTGTCTCTTGGCTGAGATCTCAAGAAATCTCCTCCTTCCCCCCGAGTAAGTGCGCGCTGGTCAAGATCTCCTGGTTCTTGGAGGGCACTTCCAATGCCGTTGCCGTAAACGTTTTGACATAATCTCTTAGGGGCTAGCCTTCTGATTGTTTAACCCTAAAAAGTGTTAGCGATGTCTTTTGGTGTTTCCTTGAGCTAGCAAACTAATACAGAAAAGCTGAGCTAAACTCCCCAAAGGATGCAATAGAATCTACCGGCAAGCTGATCGAACTACTCATTGGATCGAGATAATGTGGTAAGAAATACCCGACACTTTACCCCATCTCGAGTACCTATGCAAAGAAAGCCGAATTTTCAAACCTACACAAGTGTTCCCAAAGGTCTATTGTCCCATCATATTCGTAGGTTAAAGAGCGGAAATTGGCTGGCAACTCATCCGCCATCACCAAGTGCCCCGAAACGGATTCCCCCTCCTAACCACCTCCTTTCCCGATACCCTCTGTTTTAGCTCACTCACCTCCTTGAGCATTTCCTCCCACTTCTCCGCCATTCTACCTTCCCTCAAGGCCTCTTTCCCTTGCTGGATCACCCCCTCCGGACGATTAAGAGGTTCTACCAAAGGGCAACCCAATGTGTGCTCTTGTGCCTCGCCTCCGACACCACACCGAAATAAAACTAGCCAATCGTTGTCCTCTCGTGAAAGGCAAAGTTTCCCGCAAATTCTTCATTCAAATTCACTCCTTGGAAACTAACCACGAAAGACCCCGAGGTCACACAAGAGGTATTAAGCAATGACCCTATGGCGTGCCCCCCGAGATACCAGGCGTCATCTCCACCCCCTCCGGTGCCACCAGAGTTTCCATACCCTTTGTTCCTGATCCACTCATACTCATGTCTCGAACTCAAAATTTTCCACAAACGGCACCACTTGATCTGTCCTGGATGAGCTGGACTATCAAGGCTCCAACTTCTGCTCATCGCTGCACTTGCAAAGCCTAAACTAGAGGGTTCTCCTGCAAGACTGGATGCTAAAGTCGGGCGATGGAAGAGAGGAATATTGAACAATATTTAAAGTGTATAATTATAGAAATGAATATATAATATGAAGTCAAACCTTTTCTTGGCATAAGAATGCCCCTTTTATACCTCGAATTTGGGCTTTTCCTCCCTCCCCCGAGAGCTCCACGTGTCGTCCAGTGATTGGCCCTGATTAGTCATTTTCCTCGCCATGGTTACTCCCCGACAGTCTCCTTCCCTAAGGGTCACTTCTAGCAAGTCTCCCCACCATACTTCTTGGCAAAAATCCTTTGACCCGCCCCCTTTTATACCTTAAAACCTGGTTGCATTAATGATCAAGTCGGGAATGTCCTTTTCATTAAATGTCCCTCCTCGAGTCATTGTCTCCTCATTGATCCCACTTAAGACCACATGCTAAATTATAATGAATAATTTATACTTTTACTTATGGTCTTAAATGTTCCCTTTTTGTCCATGATACTTTTGTAACCATATTTGGTTGTAGTCCTTAAGATTTATTTCATTGTCTTCGAAAGCTTATTCTATTTTGACCTTTTTCAGATATTAGGTTATCCCTTTTTCTCTTCTCCGCCTACCGAGCTTCAAGGTCTTAGGGGTTCACGAGGTCTGAAGACCACTCTAGGACCCTTTGTCTGTTGAGAAAAAGGGGGTTCTGAGTAACTTTGACTCATAAAATATTTGATTAGTTAGCCTTCAAGACTAATAGGTCTAGGTGTCCAAAGAGCTCTCTGAAACATCTTTTTGACTTTCAAGGCTAAGAGATCTCGGGGACCCTGTTTACTTGTAAGACATGAGGACCTTGGGGGCCTTTTTTTAATCTTACAAGTTTTCAAGGCCTCGAAGGCCTCACTTGTAAATTTTGGGGTCTTTCGGGACCCTTTTTCATTACAAGTTTTCGAGGTCTCGAATACCTCACTTAAAAATGTTGGGATCTTTGGGGACTGTTTTTCAAGATTTTGAGGTCTCGAAGACCTTATTTGTAAATTCTGGGGTCTTTAGGGACCCTTGTTTTATCTTACAAGTTTTTGATGACTCGAAGACCTCACTTATAAATTATGGGGTCTCTGAGACCCTTTTTCCTTACAAGTATTCGAGGTATCGAAGATCTGACTTGTAAATTATGGGGTCTCTAGAGATCTTTTATCCTTAATAAGTTTTTGAGGTCTCGAAGACCTCACTTGTAGATTATGGGGTCTTTGGGGACCCTTTTTCCTTCAAGTTTTTGAGGTCTTGAAGACCTCACTTGTAAATTTTGGGGTCTCAAATACCTTGTTCATATTTATTATGTATTGTATATAATCGCTTCTAGGCATAATTGCATAACACCTTCGCATTGTAATAACCTGAATCACCATTGCAACAACAAAATATAGGATTGGAGTATTTCTGCATCCATGCATCTCTCCCTAATTTTTAGAAGTATCATAACTGGGTCGTCTACCCGACCTCACTTAGATAATAGATGGGGTTAGAAAGCAAATTCAATGGCTATATGCCTACTTTATAAGAAGAGATATCAGGTCCGAAGACCTATCTCAAACCTCTTAATTTGACTATTAAAGGGCTGGGGTCTCGGGATCTAGAGACCTTTCAAATATTTTATTTAGCCTTTCAAGGCTAAGAGGTCTGGGGTCAGTGACCTCTCGAAACCTTTTAATTTTCGGACTAAGGTTTTCGTGATCTAGGGACCTCTCTCAAATATTTTATTTTTAAGATTACGAGTTTTAAGGGTCTAGGACCTTTCTCAAATATTTTGATTGGCCTTCAAGGCTAGGGAGTCTCGGGATCTAGAGATTGTTCTCAAATATTTTTATTTGGCCTTTTCTTTTCTCAAATGGATTTTTGGGCCATTACATCACTTTATTTTTTTCATCCGGGTTTTCGATATGACTTTATCTTTCCGTGATGAATTTTTTGTCTTTAGGACCCAATCTTTTCCAGATGGATTTTTGGGTCACTACGATTTTTTAGATGAATTTTTGGGTCATAAGGCCCTATTTGTTTCGGATAAATTTTTCGGTCATTGGGATCTTATTTTTTCGGATGGATTTTGGGTTATTAAGACCCTTTATCTTTTCGATGTATTTTTGGGTCATTTCGACCTTATTTATTGAAGACTAAATGTATGATCCAACTGCTTGACCCTTAGATCATGTGGTCTTGAGGTGGGTCTCCCAAATCAACATCTTGTATCCATTTAGGTCTTGTGGTCCGAGACCTCGGTGCCATTTTTTTGTGGGCCTCAACTCTTTGGTCTTGGGGTCTCACGACCTTGGCCGTTTAACCTCCAATTTGAACCAAGGTTCTACTTGTTGACTCAAATCATCAATTCCAATGTTTTGACACCGAGGAACCATACTTGGAATCGACTTACATGATTCTCATTCCAATCTTGGAATCGAGTTCGTCAATGATTTTCTAACCATTGACCATGGTTATAGTTATGATTTGAAACCTCATTCTCGATTCCATTAGCCACCCTTACCTCTTATGCTTGAAATCTTAAATACCTCCTTATCCACCATAATCGCGGCAAGTTTTTTGGCAAATGCCACAAACTATTAAATAATCCTAAAATAACAGAACTAAAATAATCGGTTTGATATGGTTATCATCGAACTTTTTTCACATTTTAAATCTAATTAATTAATATTTTTTTTTTAAAAAATGTAACAAATATATATTACAATCATGGTTATATGTTTTATTTTCTTAATTTAAGTCAAGAAATGATCAATTATGATTTACAAATAAATAACATATATAATATATAATGAATTGAGTATAAAGTTATAATAAATTTAATAATTCGTTATTTGGTATCTTTAAATTGAATCCATATGCACTAAATTTGATTTTATTTCATCATTTATCGAGCTATAAACTCCCCATATACAACCAACATAAGGAGTCTGGACAAGTATTCAATGATCAACTAGTACGTATAAATTCATTTATGATGCTTAATTATGGATAAATTGTCAAAAGCATTCGAATATCCAACAATACAAAACGCCAAAAAGCTTAACTTAAAAAGATAATTAAAGAAAACTACTTAAATTTAAATGCAAAAAGTTACAATAAAGTCTCATACACACTAAATTCAATTTCATTTCATCATTTATCGAGCTATAACACCCCATATACAACCAACATAAGGAATCTTGACAAGTATTCAATGATCAATTCGTACGTATAAATTCATTTATGATGCTTAATTATGGATAAATTGTCAAAATCATTCGAATATCCGACAATACAAAATGTGCCAAAAGCTTAACGGTAAAAGACAATTAAAGAAAATTACTTAAATTTAATAATACCATCGCGTGTTACATTAAAGTTCCATATACTATCGACATATTAAATTATTGAGGAGGTCTCTTCGACGGGTTGCCTATCTGATCTAACTGCTAGGACGGATCTAGCCTAACCTGATCCAAGAACCTAACTCCCAACCCCGTACAATTCCCTTACAAGAGTTGCGCTTTATACAACGACGGATTGAGGCAACCCATGAAATAGCAA